>CM042216.1:3025010-3247510 GCA_023566465.1 Cottus gobio | reverse complement strand
GGCATTATGTTATATTTATCTTTTTTATTTTTATGTTGTTATTGGTTCATGTTGTTACTAGTTTCTATTCTATATACATACATTTTACGGAATAAGAAGAAGACGGAATAAACCAAATTGTAAGATAATTGTAAAAACCAACTTAAATATGGCAACGAGCACGTCGAAACCCAGGGCAACGTGACGCGTCGGTCTTGTGTCACGTGACCAAGCCGCCGTTCTGACCCGGAAACAAGAAGGAAAAGCCCGGCTTTAATCCAAATGTAGAGACCTTGTTCCTGGTTTGTGTTCAAAACTTACTGAGTACTGAGTCCCATGACCTCAGTACTTCTAAAACCCTGCGCACGGCCGTGATTGTGATTACGTTTGAAGTGAAATTATGTAGCCGAGGGTTTATCTTGGTTTACCTCAACTTTAAAATAATACTAATAAAACAACAACACGGTGCTCCGTAGTTTCCACTTTAATTCTTGTCACACACATCACTAAAACATTTACTCCCCTCTTCTCGTTCCGTTTTCCCCTTCACAATAAAAGCCCCAGAAACATTACGTTACATTTCATTTAGCTGACGCTTTTATCCAAAGCGACTTACAATAAGTGATTCCACCATGAGTACAAACAGGAATCAGAACAACAAGAATCAAGAAGGTACAATTTCGTCCAAAAGTTCAACTACAAAGTGCTATCAGTAAGAGCCATTCCAGTGCTACTAAAGTGTACGGTTTTACCATTTTTAACATACACCATGACACTGCTTCCTAGAGCGCTGTTAAAGTACTGACATCTCCCCTCCTGAAAGAAACATCCTCATTTCTAAACACTCAAAATGCAAAAATATATATGTCTGTAGGCACTGTTTTGTTTGTGTTTATAAAAAAAACTAATATAAAACTAATTAAACCCGAGAACCCGGTGGTGGACACCGGGGGTGAGGGAAGCCGTCAAGCTGAAGAAGGAGGCCTTTCGGGCTTGGTTGGCCCAGGGGTCTCCTGAAGCAGCTGACAGGTACAGGCAGGCCAGAAGGACTGCAGCTGCGGTGGTCACGGATGCTAAAACTCGGGCATGGGAGGAGTTCGGGGAGGCCATGGAGAAGGACTTTCGGTTGGCCTCAAGGAGGTTCTGGCAAACCATCCGACGACTCAGGAAGGGAAAGCAGGGCCTTCCCCAGGCTGTTATCAGCGGGGGAGGGGGGCTGCTGACCCAGACAGAGGATATCGTCGGGCGGTGGAAGGAGCACTTTGAGGAACTCCTAAACCCGGTCAACATGTCCCCTGAACAGGGGGCAGCGCCTGAAGACTTGGGGTTGGATGAACCCATATCCCTGGCAGAGGCCACTAAGGTAGTCAAAAAGCTCCTTGGTGGCAAGGCGCCGGGGGTGGATGAAATCCGCCCTGAGATGCTGAAGGCGCTGGACTTTGTTGGGCTGTCTTGGCTGACACGCCTCTTCAATGTCGCATGGGGGTCGGGCACAGTGCCCATGGACTGGCAGACCGGGGTGGTGGTTCCCATCTTCAAGAAGGGGGACCGGAGAGTGTGCTCGAATTATCGGGGTATCACACTACTCAGCCTCCCGGGAAAAGCTTATGCCAGGGTGCTGGAACGGAGGCTCCGACCGTTTGTCGAACCTCGGATTCAAGAAGAACAGTGCGGGTTTCGTCCTGGTCGTGGAACAGTGGACCAGCTCTTTACCCTTGCAAGGATACTGGAGGGGTCCTGGGAGTTTGCCCAACCAGTCTACATGTGCTTTGTGGACTTGGAGAAGGCTTTCGACCGGGTCCCTCTGGGCTTTTTGTGGGGGGTGCTGCGGGAGTATGGTGTGCCGGACCCGTTGCAACGGGCCATCCGGTCTCTGTACGCCTGCAGTAGGAGCTGTGTTCGTATCCTCGGCAGTAAGTCAGATACGTTCCCGGTGGGTGTTGGCCTCCGCCAGGGCTGCCCTTTATCACCGGTCCTGTTCGTGACTTTCATGGACAGGATATCTAGGCGCAGCCGTGGGGCGGAGAATGTCAGGTTCGGGGATCTCAGGATAGCCTCTCTGCTGTTTGCAGATGATGTGGTCCTGTTTGCCTCCTCGGACCATGACCTCCAGCATTCACTGGGGCGTTTTGCAGCCGAGTGTGAAGCGGCGGGGATGAGAGTCAGCACCACGAAATCTGAGGCCATGGTGCTCTGCCGGAAACCGGTGGATTGCTCCCTCCGGGTGGGGACAGAGTGCCTACCACAAGCGAAGGAGTTCAAGTATCTCGGGGTCTTGTTCACGAGTGAGGGTAAAATGGAGCGGGAGATCGACAGGCGTATCGGTGCGGCTGCAGCAGTAAAGCAGGCGTTGCACCGGGCCGTCTTGGTGAAGAAGGAGCTGAGCCGGAAGGCGAAGCTCTCAATTTACTGGTCGGTCTACGTCCCAACCCTCACCTATGGTCACGAGCTTTGGATCGTGTCCGAAAGAACGAGGTCGCGGATACAAGCGGCCGAAATGAGTTTCCTCCGTAGAGTGGCCGGGCTCAGCCTTAGAGATAGGGTAAGGAGCTCGGACATCAGGAGGGAGCTTGGAGTTGAGCCGCTACTCCTTCGTGTCAAAAGGAGTCAGCTGAGGTGGTTCGGGCATCTAATTAGGATGCCTCCAGGACGCCTCCCTTTAGAGGTTTTCCAGGCACGTCCATCTGGTAGGAGGCCCCGGGGAAGACCCAGGACACGCTGGAGGGATTATATCTCCCAGCTGGCCTGGGAACGCCTCGGGATCCCCCAGAATGAGCTGGTAGATGTTGCGGGTGAGAGAGAAGTCTGGGTCAGCCTGCTTGACCTGCTGCCTCCGCGACCCGACCCCGGATAAGCGGTGGAAAATGGATGGATGGATGGAAAACTAATTAAACGGAAAGACATGTGTAATGCCAAGAATAAGGCAAACCTTTTGAGAAACAATATAAATAATCTAGGTTCTATAATACATTTTATATAATGAACAAATAGGGTATTTCTTTAATTTTGTAATGATAATAACAGAATGTTTTTCTACACTTATAATAAAAACACATACCTGTGACCAGTGGCAGCTGGCCAATAGAGGGCCATGGGGCCGGGCCCCTCCTGGATCCACCCACCAAAAAAAAAAAAAAACTTGATGATAATAATATTCATAAATTATACAAATTGTCAATATTTGTGTTTTTGCGACATGGGATATACCCAGTAATATTAGTAAAAATAAGATATCTGCGCAAAATATATGCTTTTCCTGCACATCCTCTCTGCCTGTGCACGTCTCAGCTTTGCGTGCCCGTCTTGGGCCAAATCGTTTTGGCCCCAAAAAAGGCGGGATTAAAAGCAGTTTAGCCAATTGTTGATTAAAGATATAAATGAGTGATATACAATTTAGCCAATCAGCGTCCTAAAAAAACGGCGCCTTGGGGCCAATCTCATTTGGCCCCAAGGAGCGCGTTCCCGTCTCTTGTTCTCATCAGGGGCGGGGCTAGTCTCTTGTTCTCGTCAGGGGCGGGGCTAGTCTCTTGCGTGAGGCGCCACTATAACGACACGACAATGGCGAGGTCGAGTGTGAGGGCTAGACAAGACGCAGGGCAAAATATCACACAAGTTAAATGTGTAAGTGTTGGGAAAATGTATCGGCTAATTTTTATATCTCATCACTCCAATCAATCAGATTATATTTATTTAAATGTGCCTGCTGGCAATAGGCTTAATAATATGCATCATCAAATGAGATCTTATAGCGAAAATAATTATCTCAACTCTTTCAGAACATGTAGATAAAAACGAGCCCAAAGAGGATCTAATTGATACGAATTAATATGAGGATATATGTACTGTATGCGCTGATGTAACATGTACTATATGTGTAAATTATATACAACTGGGAGTTTGAATACATGTGTGTGAATCTGTTTATGGGCGGATCAGAATCTATGTATGTATGTATTCATAATCAGAAATTCAATCAATTGAAGCAGTGAAAATAAATGGTGTGTGATTCTCTCTATTCTTATCATGAGTCCACCTAAATAATTTTCTACAATAATGATATGCTGTGGTGCACTAATAACCCTGTCATATAATTATGAGCCCTCTTTGATTGCATTTACTCGGACATGAATCTAATGAACACATCCAGAAGTTTCTTAAGCTCCAAATCAACTTTACGAGCAGCGCGGCATGCACTCTCCTATAAAACGCTAATCTAACTAATATCGCTCCTTCAACGGGATCTCTGATGAAGGAGCTGCCATTAGTTTCTGGGGTAGTAACAAACTTATCCAGCTTACTGAAGTAAGCCTGCGCTGGAGCAGGATCAAGTTTATGGATGTGTTGCTATGGTGATTTTTCCAAACTTGCTTCGTGGAACCGAAAAGCCTGAGTTATGTAATCTTATCCTGAAAATGATCCTGCTTACTCAGTAAACCAGGTACGAGGAACGGGGCCCTGGACCGTTAGCTCTGCTGTTTGGACTCTTCAACGTATATACTGTGACGTTTTTTGGACTTTTTTCATCAAACTATAATGACCTTTTTGAAACATTACTTAATGACTCTTTTAGACAAAGTATACTATGAACTTTCATTAATTTTATGACATAGTAGGACTTCATCAACATATTATATATATATATATATATATATATATACACACACACACTAGCTTTTCAATACAATACAAGAACTTATTCCTTCCAACAAATACCTAAAACAATGGCCTGTCAATCCCTAATGAACAGGCCGCCTCCTTCGGGTCTGGGAGCTGTGGTTCAAGCCCACAATGAGCCTATAAGGGTCTGGGGGGGCCCTAAAGATGGACCGATCAGTCCAAATAAAAAAAACTCAAATCTATTTCCAAAATGATGTGGAAAAAATGGTTTTAACGCAGAAATTAAAATTTCATGACCACAAAATGAAACATTTATATAAAGTAACACCACCCTCAGATTTCTTTTCAAATCTCATTTAATTAAAATGAGGAACCAATCAAAACAGTAACACACATAAAAAAACATGCATAAAACAAACGACAGAAATTGAAACAAGACAAACAAGTCTACTAATACTACTTATAAAAGCATGCATAAATCAAGTAACTACATATATAATATTAAACATATTTCTTTAGATATAACATCATTGATGAAACAAACAGTGCAGCGAAGGTGGTGTACGGTAGATCATGTGATGCGCTCGTCAGTGGGCCAGCTGGTTATTGTACAGCCGGTGCAGGACCTGCTGGGCGGCAGCCCACCGAGCTTCTTCCAGCGTGGTGGCTGTGGGTCCGGGTAAGATCATGACCAGCCCTTTGAAGGACATTGTTATCCCGGGGATGCACACCGTATAGGTAAAGTAGAGGAATCCATTAGGCACAGAGTGGCTGTAGCATATGTCATAGAGCGGCGGGCCAACGCCGGTCGCCTCACACAGCTCACGCAGGAGCTCCACAGGGGAAGGCAAGGGCGCCGCGAGCTGCCTCTGGGAGGAGGAGGTGGAGGAGCTGGGAGAGGGCTGGGAAACAGTGGGTCCTCCCACTGCCCTGCAGAAATACAGGGGGACGGGAGGAGGGCGGGGGACGGGAGGAGGGCGAGGGACGGGAGGAGGCAGGGCCGAGGGCTGTGGGGAGCTCGGGGTGTGACGCGGCGGCTTCAGGGGGGACGGCAGGAGGCTCTTTGGCAGCTTGTGTGGAGACAGCTGCTCGTCCAGGCTCGGCTTCACTGCGGCCTGCCATTTGATGGAGATGTTCAACGCAAACTGCTTCTTGAATTCTGGACCCAAGAAGAAGAGACGAACAGCAATAAGGCACACCGCGGCTTTCTGAAGAAGCTGAGGATCACTTAAATTTGCTTTGAGAAAAAAAGCTAAACAAAAGTTGTTTTTTTTCTCAGTAAGCAGAAATAGATAATTAGCCAAAGTAAACCCCTCCAAGAGAGGTCCAAGGTGCAGAGTCGGATTATGCTACAAAAGAACTGAATCTTAAAGTGTCCAATCAAAAGTACAAAACAGTCGGAATGCTACGGCTGTGTAAGCACCTTACAATACTACGCATCGCAATACCATATATCGCGACACATTACAGTATTTCTTTTCAGGAAAATACAACTTGCTGTGTACCTCTTGGATAGTCCAATACATACATCACATATTGAAAACAAAAGGTATTTGTATCAGCAGAGAACATAAAACAAGTACATGATAATAAAGTGCATATTGTATTCTCATTGTGTCACATTGAGCACATTAGAACCAGCTGGTTCACTGCCACAAGGTGATAATAGAAAGTCACACATTAACAAATAGTTATTTATCGTCACATAATATTCTGTATGAATTCCAATCTGGTTTGAGAAAATCTCATTGTACCCAACAGATCATTTCAGTAAAGAAGGAGATGAGGGAACGTTCTGCAGAATCTCAAAAATGAGTTTGACACTGCAGACCGGGACATTTCTTTCATCAAGCTAAGGGCTCTGGGCTCCAAATATTCATCTCCACAGTGGGTCAGGTCTCATCTGGCGTCCAAGAACAAGTGGTGGATGATAAATGGAACCCCGTCTGTCCCTCTGCACCGGGGTGTCCAAACCTGTTTTACTGAGGGCCACAAACAGAAGGATATATGAAAGTCTGGGCCACTCACTAGAGGTGAGGTATATCACAAAATGAATCAAATAGGGTCAATTATGCTTATATATAAATATTATTTTAAAAATATATTATATTAATATTTAAAAGAATTGGGTCAGAGGAAACTTGGCCTTTTCCAAGCTCCGGTTGAAGTCAGGTAGGAAGAGAAGCTGATGCTGCTTCTTCAAAGAATCAACACGCTGCATCTCCCTCCGCTCTAATTGCAGACTCTCTTCCTCTTCTTCTGCATCCATCAGTCAGGGAGTCGAACAGCTTGATTTCTTTCTCAATGGCAGACAAATCTTGGAAGCGCTGACTGATTCTGTCATGAGATGTGACGTCCCCTTTTTCGCAGAAAGGTTGACCTCTAGAAAAGCTGCTCTTATTTCAGACAGCGTGGGGAAGAGCGCAACATTGAAGTTGCGTAGTTGTGTCTCAAAGAGACGGAGCTTCACACAGCATGCTCTTGTTCAGTGTTGAGAGGAGTAAGATCAGCTAGAACCACAGAGGGTCACTCAGCTCATGACGAGGTCGGCCTTCTCATCACATATCATTTCATTTAGCTGACGCTTTTATCCAAAGAGACTTACATGATATACAGTAGACTGTAGACACAGCAACGGTGAGCAATGAGGGTTAAGTGTCTTGCTCAAGGACACAACAACATGGACTGGCTGAGATGGGGATTGAACCACCGACCCTCTGAGTGAAAGTCAGACCTGCTAACCACTGAGCCACAGTCGCCTTCTTCTCTTCTCTTTCAAAAACTGGTCAATTTCTGACTTCAGGGAATAAAACCGCTGCAGCGTGGAGCCACGACTGAGCCAGCGCCCCTCAGAGAGAGAGAGGAGGCCCCGTATTCCACATCAGACAGGGAAGCCTGTGGTGGATCTGACACCTCCAGACATGTCCTTCCCTGTTGATGTGCCCTTGACACTCCTCAGATCCAGCAGCTCCTCCGTAATGCAAAAGTTATTGTCAACTCCCCGCAAAATAATGAACAGCTGAGCGGCGTCTGTGTGCTCTCATCACACGCAATGGAGTGAAAATCTATATCACCAGCTTCATCTGACACCTGATGCTGTAAGTTAGCTGACATGTCTTTGTGTTTCTGGACTTGCTCACATTGTTGAATTCCAGCATCGTTTCCGGGCACATTACTCCCGCCACTTTAGTGAGGCTCTGTTTTATGAAGTCACCGTCTGAGAAGGTTTCCTATGAGCTGAGCGACCTCGTAGCTGATAGTGTGGCATTTTCCCGTCTTTTGTTCGGACGGCAAAAATACGATTGTAGAGCTCGCAGGCTGGCTGCCATTTGCTTGACTTTCTCTCCATTACATTTTTAGAACCATTTTTTCAAATAAATAATGGGCCGTAGTTTGGACACCCCTGCTCTACACAGATGATTCAGCTCTAGTCTCTCATTGTGATAAATTACAGGTAGAAGAAATACTGAGTACTTCACAAAATAGCATCTGCTTAGAATAACGTAAGTTGTTCTTCCATCTTGGCAAAACAGAGTTCAAAATCTTTAGATCAAATGCAAAACTAAAGACGTCTCTTAGAGACAAGGAATCGGTTATGTACTTCAGTAGAAGTATCATTTTGATGTTAAAACAACCACGCGTTCCACAGTGTCGCGTAGAGCGCTGTCCATGATGAAGGTGGTGCTGCATGGACACAACTTAACCACTGAGAGAAATGCAGGGCTTCCACTTCAAATGCCAGAATACTATACACTCAGAATGTTAAATGACAAAGATGAGTTTAGATTACAAAGATCCAAGAGACAGATCATAACCAGCGTACACAGCAATATTGTGCTTGCTCAGTCAACATTACCAACAAGCTTCAATTTCAGTTTTAATCGTTAGATCGGAATATGAAGAGGCATCTAGCGTTTACCAGACCGACTTCCTCGTCAGATCGGCCTCTGTCATTTCAAATTGTCCTTTCAGTAGTGAAGATACTGCTGTCAGGACACAACTAAACGAACAGACGCATTAAAAGCATAGTCATAGTAATATATACCACGTGTGAAAATTACCCAACAGCAAGAACTAAACGCATGAAATGACATAAGTGATTTGTATGTCAGAATCATTTCCACGGCTGCAGGGAGGCAAATAGGCAAAATACTGGAGAAGAGGAAAACCATTATTAAACACAGACTCATTTTAGGAGGAAATATTAATTTCTCTCATCTGAATTTAGAGTCATCTCCATGTAATTCTGGTGCCAGCAGCTGCCACTGAAAGTGTGAGGCAGTGCGTGCATCATGGTGATGTTATTATTCGGGACAGTTGGGCAGAGCTCAGTGGAGCATTTTGCAGTATTTATGGGTTGCCAATTCCAATCTCCTCAGCCAAGTCAAGTCCCACATGGAACCCACATGTCACAAGTCCACTTGTTGACTTCTTGCATCTGCATATCATATATATATATATATGATATATATATATATATATATATATATATATATATATATATATATATATATATATATATATATATATATATATATATATATATATATATGATATGCAGATGCAAGAAGTCAACAAGTGGACTTGTGACAGCTATTCCAAGCTCATCCAAACCTGATACTATTTTGTGAGTCTTTTTTCATGGATTTCTAGCTCTGGATAGAGATATATATATATATATATATATCTCTCATTGTTTGACACCAAATGGGACCATTTATAGATATACACTGATCCCATGCATCAGCCCATCTCCATCAACATACCTTCCACCAGCACCTTCTTGGCCATAGAAGCCGCATGGTGGGACGTGAAGGCCACTATAGCAGACACGCCCTCGATACCAGGCCCGGCCTTCAGGGACAGTCTCTCCACTCCATCAACCATTACACGCAGAACCTGCAGAGACAGTAACCCAAACAGAACATTTAGTCACACAGCAGTAACCACCTCCAAGGAGCTGCCTAAAGAAAGGCCCACCAAAAACAACCAACAGTGTCAGTTTAAATGTAGGCTATATTTAAAAAATATAGGAAAGCAAATATAGCCACAATTTTGACTTAAAAAGGTGAGCCTTTCTTTTACTTATTGCTAATAAAGCGTACACTTAAACCTATATTTCTTTTGGTGGACCTTTCTTTTAAAGTAGATAAAATACTTTTTGCTGCTGCAGCTGCTGTAAAGAGGGAAACAGTCACACACAAGTAAGTAAATCTGAGAATCGCCAATTCATTAAATGGTTTTTTCTTCTACTTCAGCAAAAAAGAAAAGCATATATTTCCAAGACAAAGACGAGCCACAGAGCCGCTGTACCTTCAGTAGGTCCTCCTGCCTGCTGGAGGCTGGCAGGTCTCCGATACAGAGGTGTCTCTTCTCCGTGCTGCGGCGGACGCTGAGGCGGAAGCCGGGCTCCAGCATGTGACCGTGCAGCAGGCGGATAGCTTCGTTAGCCGCGGCGGGCGAGTCGTATTTGCCGTAGGCAAAGCCGCGATTCTGGCCGCTAAAGTTCATCATGAGCCGGAACTCCCAGAGGGGCCCGACCGAGCTGAACAGGGGGATGAGCAGATCCTCATAGGTGTCCCGAGGGATCTGGCTGATGAAGACCTCACAGCGGGCTCCTGGGGTGGGCCCGTACCACACTGACAACACAACGGAGAGGAGATGGTGATGTTGCATGATTATTTGATACATTACATTTCATTTAGCTGACGCTTTTATCCAAAGAGACTTACATGCTATACAGTATACTGTAGACACAGCAACGGTGAGCAATGAGGGTTAAGTGTCTTGCTCAAGGACACAACATGGACTACAGGAGTCTGGGATCAAACCACCGACCCTCTGATTGAAAGACAGACTTGCTAACCACTGAGCCATAGTCGCCCATTCATCACGTTGACTGAAAAATGCAAATCCATTTTTATGTTTACCGTTGCAAAGAACGCTGACATTGCAGCCATGGATGTATGAAGAAAAGTGGATACAGCATTTGAGGCAGTGCTCCAATTAAACTTTCTCAGTGCGCATAAAGCCCAAATGGCTCGATTTATGGGTAAAAAATAACTCCACCTCAGCCGCTCGGTCTCAGTTCGCTCACAGGAGCAGCAGTTGATTAATGTAATTTACATTTTTTAAATATGATCACAGTGGATTTCTTGGATTGACCAGGAAGAAGCGTTGACCTGGCTGTGACTCAGAGGTAGAGCGGGTCACTAATCCATTCATCTGAAGATAGGGGCTCCATCCCAGGTCTACATGTTGAAGTGTCCTTGGGCAAGATGCTGAACCCACGTACAAGACATAAACTCACTCACTCATACACTCACACCAACCTTCTGATGACCTTTGTGACGTGGATGATCCAATAAATCATCTGATCTTATCATATTTGATGGGTTTGAGGGAGTGTGCTTCCCAGACAGAGCTGATTATTATCATCTGATCTTACCACGATGGTCAGATCATGAACATATTACTACGCTCAGTGATTCCAAGCACAGGGTTGTGACACTTGTCTACTGGTCTGTGCTCCTTGTTGAGCCCAAACAGTTCATTAGCACAACAGTGTCCTTTTTGTTCACACTTGGGGTTCGGCATCTTGCCCAAGGACGCTTCAACATGCAGACTTGAGAAACAGTATGAGATACACAGACTTCATTATCATACATGTGATGTTATTCACTATAGGGCTGCAACTAACGATTATTTTAATAATCGATTAATCTGTCGATTATTTTTTCGATTAATCGGATAAAAAACTAAAAAGCATTACTTTCCAACCCTTTATTCAAAAACAGAACTGACGGTGCAAAAATCTTCAGAAAGTGCACAAACAGGTTGCTCCTTGAACATCCCTGAGCTGTTAAAGTAATAATAATAATAAAAAATAATGGACTAACACAAACATACACATGTATGCTTTATATCTGCCAAATATATAAGCTTTTATTAAATAAAGTGCACAAAACATTTTGCACAACATTTTGTTTAAAGGGACCTGAGCTGTCAGAACAATAAATAACTTATAAAAAATAAAGAAAAATACTAATCAGAAAACTTAACAGGATTTGTTTGAACGTCAGAACTGGTTCTCTACACTACACTCAGACGCACACACTCAAACTCTCACAGACGCACACACATACAAACCCACACACACTCACAGACGCACACACATACAAACCCACACACACTCACAGACGCGCGCGCGCACACACACACACTCAAACACTAACAAACGCACACACATACAAACACACGCACACACACTCACAGACGCGCGCACACACACACACACACTCACTCTAACAGACGTGCACACACACACACTCACACTAACAGACGTGCACACGCACACTCTCACAGAAGCGCGCGCGCGCACACACACACACACACACACACTCAATCACTCCCTTTGTTCAGACACATTGTTCTTACGAGCTAACGCTAACTTGTCAAGCTAATAACGAGTAAACAGCAGAAAGCTGCTGGAGGGACGTTACGTCTTCACTTCAAAACGGAACACAACCTGCCGACTAGCCGCGGCACCGGAGCCTCAACCGGAAGTGCCTCTACTAGCTGCCTGTTGAACGGCCTTCCTCCACGATGTGTTTCAGTCAACGTTACGGTCTCAGATGGTCTCTCCTCTACCTCCACGATGTGTTTCAGTCAACGTTACGGTCTCAGCTGGTCTCTCCTCGACCTCCACGATGTGTTTCAGTCAACGTTACGGTCTCAGCTGGTCTCTCCTCGACCTCCACGATGTGTTTCAGTCAACGTTACGGTCTCAGCTGGTCTCTCCTCGACCTCCACGATGTGTTTCAGTCAACGTTACGGTCTCAGCTGGTCTCTCCTCGACCTCCACGATGTGTTTCAGTCAACGTTACGGTCTCAGCTGGTCTCTCCTCGACCTCCACGATGTGTTTCAGTCAACGTTACGGTCTCAGCTGGTCTCTCCTCGACCTCCACTATGTGTTTCAGTCAACGTTACGGTCTCAGCTGGTCTCTCCTCGACCTCCACGATGTGTTTCAGTCAACGTTACGGTCTCAGCTGGTCTCTCCTCGACCTCCACGATGTGTTTCAGTCAACGTTACGGTCTCAGCTGGTCTCTCCTCGACCTCCACGATGTGTTTCAGTCAACGTTACGGTGTCAGCTGGTCTCTCCTCGACCTCCACGATGTGTTTCAGTCAACGTTACGGTCTCAGCTGGTCTCTCCTCGACCTCCTCGATGTGTTTCAGTCAACGTTACGGTCTCAGCTGGTCTCTCCTCGACCTCCACGATGTGTTTCAGTCAACGTTACGGTCTCAGCTGGTCTCTCCTCTACCTCCACGATGTGTTTCAGTCAACGTTACGGTCTCAGCTGGTCTCTCCTCTACCTCCACGATGTGTTTCAGTCAACGTTACGGTCTCAGCTGGTCTCTCCTCGACCTCCACGATGTGTTTCAGTCAACGTTACGGTCTCAGATGGTCTCTCCTCGACCTCCACGATGTGTTTCAGTCAACGTTACGGTCTCAGCTGGTCTCTCCTCTACCTCCACGATGTGTTTCAGTCAACGTTACGGTCTCAGCTGGTCTCTCCTCGACCTCCACGATGTGTTTCAGTCAACGTTACGGTCTCAGCTGGTCTCTCCTCGACCTCCGCTCTGCTCCGCGCTCAACTCAACTTTTCTTTTCATACTCAAACATCTCCGTGACTTATTGAGTGGCGTAATAATCGCGCGACACAACGAATCGATAATGACATTCGTTGCCAACGCTTTTAATAATCGAATTTTATCGATTCGTTGTTGCAGCCCTAATTCACTATAATGTTGAAGCTGGTAAAGGCGGAGCTTTAGCTATTACAATATATTATATATTCATAGAAAATATAAATAAAGTAAATAACAACTTAAGTTTAAATAAATGCAATATTTATATATTTATATAAAGAGTAAATGTACGCATTACATAGTTTTATTACAACCAGAGAAAAGCAGGATTTATGCTGTTAAAAATATGTGAATAATAACTACTGAAAGCTAGGTGGCAAACTGAGGTTATTGAGGTTCCAGCAACTACTGTAAGTCTGACAGACATACAGCGCTAACCATGGCCGGAACAAAGAAACGGTTCAGAGCGCCATCTCATGGCGACCCCTGCAATTCAACAACTGGGCATGTCTGGGCATGAATAGACTCTCCGGTCAGGAAACAGGAGCAGGCACGTAGGTGGCTGCATCTGCAGGTGATTAATGGGAAACACTGAATAGTCCCGGAGAATCAGAGTCGTTAGAGTTCTCCTTTCGTATCAAGGGTTGTAGAAGCTGTAGCCCGACGTAAAGTAATTGAGCCGACACTGAACAGACCCGACTGAATCCCCTCTCGAGTTACACATGTTTCCTCTCAGTTTCTCCAAGGACGTCATAGTGAGTGAAGCGTTTGAGCGGGGCAGCCCGTCTCACCCTCAGGGGGTCCTCCGTACTTCCTCTGGCCGTTAACTTGAGTCAGCTTTATGTTGGTCGATTTCAGCCAGGCCTCCAGCGCCTGCACCCGCTCGAGGTTCAGCACCTGCACACACACACACGCACACACAAACACAACAGGAAAGATGAATCCTCATGAACCTGATCGGTGTCCATCTCTGTGGTTTGGCCTATTATTTAAAAACCAGGTACACTTCAGTAGATTATAGCAAACAGTTAGGTCAAGTGGACGTCCCCCTGGTTCTTTGACATTTTATAATGTCTAACAGCTGTATTGCTCTTTTTTCCCCCTCCAGTTGTCCAGGACAAGCTAATGTCTATACTACACTGTTTTTCACTGAGCTGTCTTTTGAAATCTGGTGACCAAACACACATAATATTTACCTGTATAGACCATAAACAGAAAGACAGATTATGGCATGGCTTCATTTCCAGGAGCACATTAGGCTACTGAAGCTGGCTAACATCTGTACAAATGATCAGGACAACAACCGACGGCTGCTGTTCATTATCTCAGGAGTAATAGTGTGGATTGTTTCCAGCCCTGGTTTAGATGGACTATATCATGGGTGGGCAAACTACGGCCCGCGGGCCGGATCCGGCCCGTTGGGCGTTTTGATCCGGCCCGCTGAGTATTATGAATTATAAATTATAGTAAAGACCGCTGTAACGCTTCTCCGTTCCCGACTTGAGTTTTTCCGAAGCACGATGACGGCAAAAGACCAGCATCGATGTTTCTTAACTCAAGTCGGGAACGGAGAAGCGTTACAGCGGTCTTTACGTGCCGTGCTTTCTGCAGCGCATCAGGCTGCGAGTCCAGCTGCTGCTGTCTGCTCACCTCCACCCCTCCCCCACAGGCCAGCGTGCCACGGAGACATGGTCCGTTTTATACGGCATAACGAACGCACATCAGACCCACGGGACTCATGTGACATATAGGGTTCTGCTGCCAGCCTCCTGCCAGCTTCCTGCATTGAGCCCCTCTGCAACAGGGGGGCTTTTTTTAGACAAACTGCTAGTCAAGAATCAAGCACCAAGGCAAGTTATTTGCTAGCATTTAAATTAGCAAAAGCCAGCAAGCCTTTCTCTGAAGGGGAGTTTTTGAAAGAATGCATGGTAGAGACAGCAGGTCTCTTGTGTCCAGAGAGCAAAAACAAATTCGAAAAATTTTGTTTATCACGCAGGACAGTGACTCGGCGTGTAGAACTAATTGACGAAGACTTAGCCAGCGAGTTAAACAAAAAAGCTGAGTCATTTAAGTTATATTCGTTAGTAAGTAATGTAAGTTCTCTTTACTTTTTAGTTATTGTCTTTTACTTATAATTTATATTGGTTCACACAAACACTCTATCCATCTGATACTGGCCCGGCCCGTCTGTCAAATTTTAAAAGTCAATGTGGCCCCTGAGCCAAAAAGTTTGCCCACCCCTGGACTATTTGGTGATGGATTTGCAGAGACCCGCTATTCAACGGGCACCGACGCTCAGATATTTAAGAAGCATTAGATAAGTTGCATTGTTAATAGTTATTTAATCTGTACTTATTAACATTTTGGTGTAATTTATTATGACGCTGCAGCCAAGATACCAATGACAACTACACTCGTTACTTTAGGTGTAATAAAAACATAACGGGTTAAAGAGCCAATACTAAATCAATTCACCTGCTCGGCAAGCATACGGTTTCTACATCAGTAATGTCTACAGGCTGCGTTTTGTCCACGAATCCTTGAAACTGGAGCTGAAAACCCCTTTTGAGTGGATCCAGAAAGATCCAGTTCTCGTCTTGATCCAGAACAGGTGCATCTTAGCTCAACTGAAACGAAAGCCGTCTGTATCAGAACTGTTAAGCAGAGTTTGTGCATCTTAAATCAATTGGAAGGTTCTGTGAACTTCTGTAGCGGCAAGCAAACAATTCAGTTCTATTTAATTCCATTCTAATCCTGTATCTGAATTTTTTACATCATGTGAAAACTATATATTTTTTATATAATGAAGAACTGATAATGAGTATGAAACCCTAACAATACCATCTAATCATTGAAGAATTGCTGGAGAGGGTCATCACTTTGTAAGGAAACCTATCATAATAACATATTGCACGTGCTCATCCTACTTCAAAAAGGGGGAAGCGTCGATCACCGAAACCATGATTATTTAACGGTAAATAAACTCAAAAGAAGAGCCTCTTTTTTCTCCGCTGACGAGCAGAAGATGATCATGAACGCATATGAGGAATTCAAGACCATAACTTTGGCAAAATCTAACAGCGCCACCGCATAAATTATTTCTTATCGGCAGAATCGATAGCGCTCATACAGGAAGTTAGTATGGTGATTTTGCCAAACTTGCTTCGTGGAACCGAAAAGCCAGAGTTATGTAATCTTATCCTGAAAATGATCCTGCTAACTCAGTAAGCCAGGTACGAGGAACGGGGCCCAGCACTGCTCAGCTGCTGCAAAACACTGCTCTGTAAATGTACAGCTCACCGTTTAACTGTTAATAGATCAATTCATCCTTCATTGATACATTTACGACTTGTATCAATTTATTCACATTTATTCTGCATACAAAATAAATAAGTGGTGGAAACTTTTCTAATGAAGTCGGATAAGCATTTCAACATTTTGAGTAAAGTGTTGTTGTTTTTTTATTGCAGGCCTAATTTGTGTGGAGCTGTTAACAAAACAACATCAGCTCGATTGTCTCTTTTGGGGAGACGTGCCGGGTGATTAGGGTAAAAAAATAAATATTTAGAAAAATGGATAGCACCATTAAATTGTTTTCTAACAGTAAGACAATTATTTAGGTGTTACAAGTTGTATGCCTTTTTATCTCAAACACATTTAATAAGATACTCCCTTATTTGCATATTTAATACATTTAGAGAACAGAAGTCTGAAGAGTGGATTACATTTTTTATTTTATTTTGTTGCAAATACTAAAAATAAGAATCAAATCTACAGACACACATATACAAAGTAGTAGAATAAACAACAATATATCTTATATACCTATATAATATAACAATATATCAATATACCTTTTTTTTAATAAATATTAATTTTTATATTTTCGTTCGACTAGTCTAAAAGAAGACGCCGAGGAGCCAAAAAAGCCAAAAGTCTAAAACTATTCAGGGCACTAGAGCGGAGGAACTCCAAGTCGGACAGTTTCGAGAAAAATAAACAAAACATTTGAAAAAAAGTAAACTTGTTTTTATCAAAGTAATGAGCGGCAGGTGGTGCTCGACCGAGCGGCGGAAGGGAGGAGAGGGAGGAGAGGGAGGGGGAGGGGAGGGAGAGGGGGGAGGGGGGGGACAACAGCAAAATAACGGTTTCCACAAGAAAACACGACAAAACAAGTGACCTCACTGAGCACGAGACCCGCGAGGACACTTTATACAATGTAGCCAACTGTTCCGCGTGTTGAACAACACGCTCGGAGCGCGAAACAAACTAACTTGTTTTGGCAATCAAAGCTGAATCGTCTCGCGCCGACAGTTAAGTTTTAGCTCCAAAGAAAAAGAGAGGGCCAACTTTCTATTTGTTTTAAACAGGCCGCTTTCCTGTTTAATTTGTGGGCAGCCGCATTTTTAAATAAATAAAAACAATAAAATACGCAACACGAGTGAACAACTTACCTGGCTCTGCTTGCTGTCCATTGTCTCCGCCGGTGTTGTGTTCGCTCGGACGGTGACGCCACTCTGTAGCGCCCTCCTCCCTTCTTCCCGCAGCCGGAGCCCGAGCCCACTATTGGCCAGCAAATTACACTTGACACCGCGCCGCCTTCGCGGTCAGCTCGTGCCTTCGGCCACCTCCTCACGCCGTCGGGAATACTCGTCGGACGCGCGCATTCATCTCAAGTGTTAGGAACAAAAACAACCTCACCGGAAGTGGGCCGACTCTGACGCATTAGCTTCGATGAGACCAGATAGTGGAAAGGTATCGTAGCTAGTCTAATAGAAATGTGCTCATGGGAAGCTCGTTTAATTCATTCATATAGTTTTGCTTGGATGGATTTAAAGAGTAGGTCATCTTGAGAAACTACCAAGAGAACGGCAGATAAAAACAAATAATCCAAACGAAAAAAACCCAGCATAATGTCTTCAAGTATTTTCCTAAGAAAGTAGCGAGCAGCGGCTGCTCTAAAAGTCACCAAGTCTGCAACACCTATTGGAACACCTAAAACAGGCATCACATTACATGTATCTGACGCTTTTATCCAAAGCGACTTACATGATATACAGTAGACACAGCAACGGTGAGCAATGGATCTTGAATTTCCCTTAGGGGATCAATAAAGTACTTATCTATCTCTATCTATCTATCAGTGAGGGTTAAGTGTCTTGCTCAAGGACACATCGACATGGACTAGCGGAGCCGGGGATCGAACCACCGATCCTCTGATTGATAGTCGGACCTGCTAACCACTGAGTCACAGTCGCCACTATGAACATGTATTACATGCAATGTAATACATTTTTTATATATATTTCTTTACCAGGCAAGTTGGTTTTACAGCCAATAAAAAAAAAAGGTTACGTTCCTGCCCCATGAGCCACTTCCACCACTGTAGGGGAATCTCCAGCTCGGGTGTGCCGGCTGGAAAAAATAAAGAGGCTGTTGGGGGAGTCACGTTTGGATTGCAATATGTTAATTAGAATATTGGGATAGTTTGTATTATAAATATTCATCGATATTCATCTACAGATGGTTGAGCACAAGGATTGTCTTTCCATCTGCTCAGTACGGTAAGTCTGTGTTGTTGATGCATTAGTGAAATATTTAAATTCACAGAGGACATTGCTATACAAGTAATTGCAGCAGCAATTCCCACAAGTGGTTTCTCCGTCATGTATGGAACAATAACCAATTATTCATAATTCTGTAGGATCCTGAAGATGTGCACTCCCTTTACAAGGCGTACCCTGAATGGAAATAGTACACTGAAAAAGAGAATCAGTTGCTTGATAAAAAAAAGCATGAAAGTGGCTTTTAATTTTAATAATATCCTGCAAAACAATAACCCATAATAAACCAAGATCCGCTGCAATAAAGTGAAAATATATCTAAAAGCCTGTTAAAGGTCCAGTGTAGGGTATTTGGTGACGTCTAGCGGAGAGGTTGCAGATTGCAACCAACCAAAACTTGTCTCTTGTCAAGCGGGAAGGAGCTCAGCGTCGCCCTAGAACCAGTGTGTGGTTTCGCCTGGTGTTCATAAGAACAGAGTAGCGAGACATATTGTGGACTGTAGATATACAAGGGAACCAAAACACAACGATTCTGAGAGTATGTACTAAAGAAAACCTATTATCCATATCATATTCCATTCCTGACAATAGATCCCTGAAATACTTTAAGCTAAAATACATTCATATGGTGTTTTCATTTTTTTAAGTTGCCGACAAAGACATCCTCCACTACACATTTAGAATTAAGAATTAAGTCAATATAAAAAGTATAATTATGTAAATATATAATGATAAACTACTCAGTGTAATATTATACTAACAGTCTCCACAAAAGGACACATAGTATTGACTTGTACATGTTCAATAAAATCACACCACCATTGTACAGAAGCTTTCATGCAAGACTCCGAACCATCAGTAGTAAACCGGACAAAAGGGTTTCCTGCACACACACACACACACACACACACACACACACACACACACACACACACCCCGCTCACTGAGCGTAGAGCTCCACACGGTGTCAGTGTTGGATCATCTGTTCCCTGCAGGACGTACCATTAAGAAAGTATTTATGCAATGCATCTCATTCAGGTGCTCGCAGCTCAATGAGCCACAGTTTATGCAGAATACATTTTGAGAATAATGATCTCTCTAGTATTTAAGATAATTCAATTATTGGTGGTATTAGGAATAATTTCCCCAAATATAACCTTCCTGTACCGACATCAACAAAATCCATTTAGTTTGTGGGTGGAACGTTTTCTTCGTTCTGTTCACAGAAAAAAGTGTTCAAGTAGAACTTTAAAATAATATATACAATAATAATGAATTTAAGTGCTGGAATGTAACTTTTACTCAAGTACTGTACTGTACAATGTGGAGGTACTTGTACTATTTCCTTTACCCTTTCCTAGTTACTTTGCAGATTCCGATACAAAATATAATTCAACTAATAAATGAGGACGTGTTACTATAGGTTGAGCTACCCAGCAGTACATAGTTAAACGTGATGCACACATTGATGTGTCAATCCTTATAATATAATTCTGAAATGAGCCAATCTGCATAATAAGTGCTTTTACTTTTGGTACTTTAAGTATATTTCTATGTGTATGATTTAAGGGACTAGTGTGTAATATGGAGGGGGATTTATTAGATGAAATGGAGGATAATATTACATTTAGCTGACCCTTTTATCCAAAGCAACTTACATGCTCTACAGTAGACCGTAGACACAGCAACGTGTTAAGTGTCTTGCTCAAGGACACATTGACATGGACTAGCGGAGCCGGGGATCGAACCACCGATCCTCTGTTCTGCTAACCACTATTCCACAGTCGCCCCTAATATTCTTAGCTCTGCTTTCATTGTGAGCTGAAACTAATAATTGTTGTGTTTTGGTTGGATTAGAAAGAAAGCCACGTCTACATGGGAAACGGGTTCCACGTTGCACCGCCATGTTTCCACAGCAGCCCAGACGGGACAAAGGGTTCTCCAGACAGAGTCCATGTCTTTACAGGACCTAAAGGTTACAGCAGAGCATGTCATCAATAATCTGGGGCAGTGCTTGGCCGGCCGGAGGCTCCTAAGCACCGCTCTGTGCTTGGTCCCCTTGAAGCGAGCGGCGTGAAGATCCATCTCGGCGAAAAAGGCCAAGACAAGTCGGCAGTGACGAGGTTCTTGAAGGGAGACTCCATCAGTAGCAGTAAGGAGAGCTAGAGACACTACAGGTGGATCAAGAAACAGCTCATAAATATCACCATCAATCTTACCCAGTTGAATACTTACATAAAGGCATTTTTTTATATCATAAGTTTTCTGAAATGTTTAATTCAATTTACAGATGCAAATAGACAAAGTAGTAAAATAAACAGTTTAATGTGTAATTTGGATGTTTTCTTTCCACGAGTCTAAAAGAAGCAAAAAAGCCCCAAATTTAACAGCACATGAAAAACAATATTTTTGCCTTTAGGGTCTTGCCTCAGCCGACAGTAAATTATTCTCAGAACATCTTATGCCTCATGCCTTTCTTCAAGGTTTCCGTTTTTATATTCCTAATGTCACACAAATGTCTTCTTTGTCAACAGTTGAAGTGGCAACATTACATGCTGTTGGGATGTATGCATTTTTTATAATAAACAGAAATCTCAGTAATCCATTACTTTTCTTACATTATATGCTTAACTTGTAAAAAATGATAATTGTGTGCACAATTTCATATTTATAATACGGGTAGATGAAATCAAGCATTCTGATTGGTTGAGAGTGAGTCACGGGGTGTACTTTATTGAGCCATAAAGTACTGCAGCTACACCTGTTTACATTTACCAGAGTGTTCCATATCAGTGCTCACTCAAAATAACAGTTGGAAGCAGAGAAATCATGTCAGTGAGGACATGAATCCCTTCAAAGCTACTGGGCACCAGTTTAAATTAAATATTATTTTATTAAAGGTGTCCCATTGACGTTTTTATTATTTTAATGGCAACTTTCATAAAATGAGCAGGAGCGGGAGATCAACAGGCGGATCGGTGCGGCTGCAGCAGTAACGACCGGTAAATTGAGAGCTTCGCCTTCCAGTTCAACTCTCAATTTACTGGTCGGTCTACGTCCCAACCCTCACCTCTGGTCACGAACTTTGGGTCGTGACCGAAAGAACGAGGTCTTGGATACAAGCGGCCAAAATGAGTTCCTCCGTAGAGAGGCCGGGCTCAGCCTTAGAGATAGGGTAAGGAGATGAGTTTCCTATGTAGGGCTCAGCCTTAGAGATAGGGTAAGGAGATGAGTTTCCTCTGTAGGGCTCAGCCTTAGAGATAGGTTAAGGAGCTGAGTTTCCTCTGTAGGGTTCAGCCTTAGAGATAGGGTAAGGACATGAGTTCCTCTGTAGGGCTCAGCCTTAGAGATAGGGTAAAGAGATGAGTTTCCTCTGTAGGGCTCAGCCTTAGAGATAGGGTAAGGAGATGAGTTTCCTCTGTAGGGCTCAGCCTTAGAGATAGGGTAAGGACATGAGTTTCCTCTGTAGGGCTCAGCCTTAGAGATAGGGTAAGGAGATGAGTTTCCTATGTAGGGCTCAGCCTTAGAGATAGGGTAAGGAGATGAGTTTCCTCTGTAGGGCTCAGCCTTAGAGATAGGGTAAGGAGATGAGTTTCCTCTGTAGGGCTCAGCCTTAGAGATAGGGTAAGGAGATGAGTTTCCTCTGTAGGGCTCAGCCTTAGAGATAGGGTAAGGACATGAGTTTCCTCTGTAGGGCTCAGCCTTAGAGATAGGGTAAGGAGATGAGTTTCCTATGTAGGGCTCAGCCTTAGAGATAGGGTAAGGAGATGAGTTTCCTCTGATGGATGTATAAAATAATCATTGTGAATGAATGAGATGGTGCGAGATCTAGCTAGGCTAACAAACGTGACGTTCCCAATGTTGTTTATCTGTTGCATAGCAACAGACACACGTACAGGGACTATTTTCTCTCGGCTAATGAAACGTGACACACAACATTTGGTGGCTACAATTATGTTATGCTGAAAGGCAACTTACTATTTACTTACTATTTATAAGTTATCAACAGCTTCCTTGGAACTCAAATATCTTAATACATTGATGCTGATTGGCTGTTTGCTACAAACCCCGCCTCTTTTACATGCTTTTTGTAGATGGAGCCATCAGTGTTTGATGATTTTTGCTCACATTGACATGACACTGGCTTTCGTACAACTGAGGTTGGACGTGCTCACTATCCACCTTCTTTACAACCCTTTGTCAGTCTAATATTAGGTCTATTCCACCTTAGTACACCTAATACCTTGATACAAGTTTCAACTTGTATCATTATTGAGTCTCAAAAACACTTAAATCGTTGAGGAAGCTATTTTTCTTATTGATTTTGGCAGTCCTTGTGGACAATAAAAGCAGTTTTCTTGAGCACCCTTTAGAAAACCTTGGATTTATCTACAGCAAGGTCTGACATTCTTACCCATGCAGTCCTGGTTCTGGTTCCCCCGTACCGGCCTTCCTTCTAGAGGGCCCAGTGATACAGCCTGGGGGGCCGGGTGGGGGTGGGTGGCGGTGGGCGGGGGCAATCCACCTACCACCGGAGCTCCTACTGAAGGCTCATCTTCAGACAGAGTTGGTGACCTTGAGAGACTAGATTTTCTAGTGTGCTAAGATTTTAAAAATCATCCAATCGAACAACTCTTTTCCAATGAAAGTATCAGAAGCAGCTCCACGTGGCCAACACTGCCCGTCCGGCTCTTCATTTCCACCCAATGAAATGATTGGACTGGCTTATGGCCGCCCTGCTTCAGCCACATACTGGACCATCTTCTTGTTTCGTCAGAGCATTTGATTTATGGATTTCTGAAAAAGATGTAATGAGAATTTCAACAAAAATCCCAAATGTTTTTGAAGATGATTACCAACCCTTGCTTTTATGAATACCACTGTAGAAATGGCTAGTCTTCTGAATGATGGTCTCCTTTACTTATGTGGGTCATATCGAGACATCAGTGTCAAATTGAGACTGTTTCCTAACCCGTTAAAAGTTCCTCACAGTGACGTCAAATAATAACGTTTAAAACCTTGAAAAGTGAAATGAAATTTTCCCTCGTCCATTCTGTCTACGGAAGAGGGGTGACGGTCGAGGACGTGGCCTCACCTTCACCACAAAGAGGACTTTTCTCTTTACGCAGTGTGTTGCTCTGCCTGTCCCAGGGTGACGTGCAGGCCTCTGGCACAGATGGAAGGCTGCTGCTTTGTCAGCGCCACAAACCTTATTTTTCCAGGCAGCAAAGAGCTGCATTATACAGCAACTTAAAGGGAAGGCAAAGCGCTGCCGCACCGCTGACTTTGGTTTTCAGCTGAGCCATTTGTTTTAGTAACAGGCTGTGTCTGCTGTCTTTTCCCCACCTGTGTGTGTCTGGCCCGACTTTCACACACTGCTGCTGCACACACACACACACACACACACATACACACACACACACACACACACACACACACACACACACACACACACACACACACACACACACACACACACACACACACACACACACACACACACACACACACACACACACACACACACACTAATGCTTATATGTTAGAAGCCGGAACTGAGAAAGAAAGATGGATATTGTTGGTTTTAATGTGTTGAGAAGACACATTTTGAATTATTTAGAATTCTGTATCTAAAATATGACAACCCTAATTGGATTAGATGGTTAGGCTGTGGATGTGAGGGTCCTGGAGGCACCACCACAAGGGGGTGCCACAGTAACCCTGGCGGCGACCAGAATATCTCTCTCTCTCTCTCTCTCCCTCTCGCAATCAGGGGAATGCAGTACAGCCGGGTGAAGGGCGCGCCGCCAGTCGCAGCTGCAGATCGTTCAAGCAGCAGATAAAACCAGCCTCCACCCAGAATCACGCTGTCGGGTGATTTCTACGCATGCCTTGCCCTTCATGTCCGTGCACCGCCCGAGCTACGCTACGGGCCTGATCCCGAGCTACGCTACGGGCCTGATCCCGAGCTACGCTACGGGCCTGATCCCGAGCTACGCTACGGGCCTGATCCCGAGCTACGCTACGGGCCTGATCCCGAGCTACGCTACGGGCCTGATCCCGAGCTACGCTACGGGCCTGATCCCGAGCTACGCTACGGGCCTGATCCCGAGCTACGCTACGAGCCTGATCCCGAGCTACGCTACGAGCCTGATCCCGAGCTACGCTACGGGCCTGATCCCGAGCTACGCTACGAGCCTGATCCCGAGCTACGCTACGAGCTTCATCCCGAGCCTCGGAGCCCCGGACCCGACTACGGCGCCGCCGAGCTAACGGCTGAGTACTTCCTGTGTTTTTCCCCTGTCCCAGTGCACTGCAAATAAACCACCCTTGTGTTCCCACCTCACCCCCGTTGTCCGTCGTTTGCTTTTGGGTCCAGACCCGTGTACCCTGACAGTGGATCCTTGATGGATGGGTCTAGCATTTTGGGAAATCCCCATGTTTGCTGTAGGCTAGTTTAGCCTAGCTTAGCACGAAGACCGACAGCGAGGGAAGACTATTTACATTTATTTTTATTGTTGATATTCTAGCTAGTTGAACTCAATCTCTAAGAATTATTTTAATATCCGAATGACGGAAAACGGCAAACGTGAGAATTGGAGTTAAGAGATGACGTCTACGACTGAATTGTTTCAAAAGTAGCCAGTTTACACTATATTAACAGTTTATTTTAAGCAACAAGGAAAAAAACAAATCATTGTTAGACAATGGCCAAAAGGGTTCCAAGTCTTATTCACAGACTGTATATAAGAAGCGGATGTAGTAGACGTCGACGATTACTTAAAACGTAAGTTACAATATTTTTCTGAGGGAATAAATCAAGAGAAGTAGAGTTATTTTTTATAAACTTCTATACAACCAGAGGAGTCGCCCCCTGCTGGACACTAGAGATGATGCAGTTTTAACACACGGAGCATCAGCTTCACTCGGCAGAACTGGAGGCTGCCGCCTGGTTGCATTTCATCCACACGGATTGTTTACCTGCATGCAACCAAAAGCCCGCTCCATCCACCCGCAGTGTCGCAGGTACCCTGTGTGGTGAGACGGGCCGCGTATCGGAGAGGGAACTGGGAGAGGAAGGCCTCCAGCTGTTCATTCAACTCACCGACACATCTGCACATCAAGGCTTGCACCGCTCCCGAAGCCCGGCTTCAGCTGGCGAGGAAAAATTCAGTTTACTCGTGTTTCAAATGTTTTATTCAGGAACAACCGTCTGTGCTTGGCAGTTTGTGTGTGTGGGTTCCTGTTTTGCCCATCCTTGTGAGGACCAGATTGAAAACACTTCTCACATTTTAAAGGTTTAGGTTTTGCATTCAGGGTCAGGATTAGGGGATCAAACTGAAATTAGCTTAGCATTAGAGTTCAGGGTTCTGTAATAATGAGGAAGTATATGTTAACATTATTGGAATTGAATTAACTAGAATGGTAGGAAAGCACACAGAAAAAAGGGGAATAACAAAAGAGGAAAATACAAAAGCCATGTATTCCCTCATGTGAAAAAATACATGCTCCTTAATTACACTTGTTTAATTGTTGCACAAAACATCATAGTAAAGAGCATCCACTAAACAAGAAAACCAGTTGGATATGTGCAAAGCAATAATGGAGCTTCTCAATATGAGAATTTCCAAAACAATTAAGCATAATGATTCTGTTTTAGTGCCCAGCAGAGCCTCCAGATCCCGACGTCTCTTCTTAGCTCACCACCGATGCTCTGAAACTCGACACAGTTCACTGGCTGCCTGGAAGGTAGGAAATCAATCTACAAGCATATGCTTTGGTTTGGAGGACGGCTGGCAGTAAGTATGCCGTTTATAGTTTATGGGCCAAAAATATGGAAAAAGCCCCAGCATGGTCCATCAACACTTATGCAGATGGTGGCGTGTCCAGCCAGTGTAGAACTCTGTAGCGGGTGACTTTAGTTCTATAAATACCAAGGCTGGTTTATTGTCTCATCATTATGAGAAATGTTACAAGACGGGAGTTCTCCAGTGATTTAGAATTGTGCCATGATGTTGAGGGACTTTTAAGAGTCAGATTTACAAAAGAATGGACGAAATGTATGCTGCGGAGGCCGAGGAATCTTGAACGTTAGCTCCATAGTATGAACCTACACTTCCCATAATGCAACTCTACTGCAATATTATTGACCCAGAGCCAACTCCATCCAATTAAGAAGCACTGGAGAGGCTGCGGATGACATGCCCGAGTTGGTCCGCAAAGTTTGCCTCTTTATTCAAGGTTGATAATTATGAAACTGCACCAACTTCATTGTTACAAACCTTCTGGCCAACAGGACTCGCATCAACCAACCAGGTTGGTTGAGATTCAGAAGGTGTGTGCATTGACCACTGTTGACCTAGAGTGACCCCTAACAGGCTGCGGTGGGGCGGCCTGCAGGGAAGTCAACGTGCTACTGCGCGCCTCTAAACGTTGGTCAAAGTTCATGACCAGTTA
This sequence comes from Cottus gobio, assembly GCA_023566465.1. Lineage (NCBI taxonomy): Eukaryota > Metazoa > Chordata > Actinopteri > Perciformes > Cottidae > Cottus > Cottus gobio. The sequence goes on along the minus strand of CM042216.1, from coordinate 3,220,239 downwards.
TGGATTATATAAAACAAAAATCTAAGTATGCCTGTGAGGTATGTGTCATGCGCCAAAAGCACGAGATCCCTCCGGCTCCCACAATGCAACTCAATAGCCTCTTTTATTGAACCCTCCTTGGTATTAGTATCAGCAGAGTGTCCCTTACTTAAATGCATTATTTTGGGATTGAAGCTGCATTAGGAAGACTTTGTTAGTAGAATGACACGCTGTTTGTTTAGGGAAGCAGACATAGACAGCTTTTAAATAGAGCTTTCACACCCTGATAGTTGGCTCTTGGCACAGTTGTGCATTTTTCACAGTTAAGCCGTTTCTTTCATTAGCAGTCACAGCAGATATCTTTCCTGCACCGAGAAGGTGGTAAGTGTCTTTTGATTTTACGAAGAGCATGAACACATCGGTGTGGCCTTGAAGGGCCTGCAGAGTGAAAACACTGTGACTAAACAGCCCCGCGGGACCGCTGCTGTGCCGCTGGGGCTCCTCAGGTGATCAGGGTTAGTGATGCATGTGTTTCGATACTGTGAGTGTGTGTGAGGGCACACACGTGTGTAACTTTTTTTTTTTTCTCGACTCCAGCGTATTCTATCAACATCCATTTAAAAAAAAAAAAAAAAAAAAAAGCAGTTTTCCAGGCAGGGTTAGATATGAATTAATAACCGGAAAGTGTTCTTGTGCTGTGAAGTAACGCGTGTATTCACTCTCGTGCGGCGCTTTAAGCGGCTGTAGCTGATTTATTATAATGACAATGTTCCAAATGGCCATACTACTGTAGCATCAGTCCAGTATAAGAGGATGAAGGAGGAGGGGAAGTTACATTCTAACAAACAAGAAAATTACTAATATTTTCATTTCGGCCCCCAGGAGCCTACATGGCCAGCATATATGATATAATATTATATATATGTTTGAAGTGTGTGGCTACATCTTACATATTTCAGCTTAACCTCTTAAATAATAATTCAGCTTTATTTTTCTCCCAAAATTATTGTGGCTTTTTTAAGTCATGACTATTTACCGTGGTGGAGAAATGCTCCCAGTAGCTCCACCCTGAGCAGCGACAACAGTGAAGCGTGGCTCAAGGCTCCTGTGGCTCAGTGGGAGAACGGGTCGTCCTTCAATCAGAGGGTCCGTGGTCAAACACTTATCTCCGCAGCCTGTGATGTACGGCTGGGGGTGAATGTTAGTTCTTCCTGAGGTTAGCTCTACAAGCACAAGTCCATTTACCTTTTATTCATGATAATAATACACCAGTCTCAGGGGACATTTGCCTGCAGTACGAGTACCTGTTCTTTGATGCTCTAAGTACATTTTGCTGATGATATACTTTAGTCAAAATCCAGTTCATGTTAAAGGACTTGGACTTAAATGCTGGCTTTGAGTACTTCTTCAACCCCTCTGCAAATGCAGCAAGAGAAATGTGTGCCGAGCAGCAAACTTCTGTTAATTACCTATTTTCTTTGAAGGACAGAATAAAAAACAAGCTGTGCAAGCCACTGACTGTACTGAGAGAGCCGCCTGCCAGCCGTGTGTGTGTGTGTGTGTGTGTGTGTGTGTGTGTGTGTGTGTGTGTGTGTGTGTGTGTGTGTGTGTGTGTGTGTGTGTGTGTGTGTGTGTGTGTGTGTGTGTGTGTGTGTGTGTGTGTGTGTGTGTGTGTGTGTGTGTGTGTGTGTGTGTGTGTGTGTGTGTGTGTGTTGCTCTGAAGGTTTACTGATCAACTGACCCTTTTCTCTCTCTCTACCTTCATCGGGGTACAGCTCGCTGAAGCAGCGGGTTCAGAAATGAAAAACAACAAAAACACTGATGACTTTTATGGATTTTTTTTAGATAATGCCTTTGCTGCAGGATGTGGTCTGCTTGGTTCATTGTGCCAAAAAGAGAGAGAGATGGAATGTTGCGGATGAGGAAGAGTAAGAGGAGAAGAAAGAAGAGAGAGAGAGAGAGAGTTCATCCATGAGACGGGACGGTAGTTAAGAAAGGCGACAGAGAGGAACTTAGATGGACAGATAGACGAGAAGAAGAAGGAAGGAGGGAGGAAGAGGGGATGGCTTGTGGGGGAGAATATTGAGTTGGGAATACGGCGTTTCCTCCTGCCATGCCTGCCTTGTTGTTGTTGTGTTCCCAGCAGAGGAGTTTATCTGAAGTATCTGGATCTAAGTGAATTACTGTAGCCTATCTCCACGCAGCAGATAAGCAGCCCAGGCCGCTTTCAGGACAATCAGATCTGCATCAAGGTCTTGGGCATTTTTATTGACCATCCGGAGGTCCCCATGGAGTTAATATAGAGGTTGGATTTACGTGGCTCTCTGTTTGTGTGTGTGTGTGTGTGTGTGCGTGCGTGTTGGTGTGTTGCATTTAATTCCTACTTTCCTTCAGGTTGTTGCTCCTCACGTCAACACTTTTTTATTAAAGCGAGCTCGCGCACAGTCACACAGTCACAGTCACACAGTCACAGTCACACGCGCACAGTCACACGCACACTGTCACACGCACACATTACATTACATTACATTACATTTCATTTAGCTGACGCTTTTATCCAAAGCGACTTACAATAAGTGCATTCTACGGTTACATACAAGAATCAGAACAACAAGAATCAAGAAGGTACAATTTCGACAAAAAGTTCAACTACAAAGTGCTATCAGTAAGAGCCATTTCAGTGCTACTAAAGTGCTACTTCCTTTATTCAAGGTATAGTCGGAAAAGATGTGTTTTTAGTTTGCGACGGAAGATGTAGAGACTTTCTGCTGTTCTGATGTCAATGGGGAGCTCATTCCACCATCGAGGAGCCAGGACAGAGAACAGTCGAGACTTTGTGGAGTGTTTAGCTCGCAGTGACGGAGCTACAAGCCGATTGGCAGAAGCCGAGCGGAGCGCACGAGTTGGGGTGTAAGGTTTTACCATGTCCTGGATGTAGACTGGACCAGATCTGTTCGTTGCACGGTACGCCAGTACCAATGTTTTGAAGCGGATGCGGGCGGCCACCGGTAACCAGTGAAGGTCGTGGAGGAGCGGAGTAGTGTGGGTGAATTTCGGGAGGTTAAAGACCAGTCGAGCTGCTGCATTCTGGATGAGCTGCAACGGTCGGATGGCACCAGCAGGTAGACCCGCCAGGAGGGAGTTGCAGTAGTCTAGGCGCGAGATGACCAGAGCCTGGACGAGAACCTGTGCCGCCTTCTGGGTGAGAAGTGGACGTATTCTCCTGATGTTGTGCAGCATGAATCTACAGGAACGAGTTGTTGCGGTAATGTTGGCAGTCAGGGAGAGTTGACTGTCAAGGGTCACACCGAGGTTCCTGGCAGTCGGGGTCGGGGCCAAGACTGAGTTGTTGAAAGTAATCGTCAGGTTGTGAGTGGGGGAGACTTTTCCTGGAAGGAAAAGTAATTCCGTCTTGTCAGGGTTAATTTTCAGGTGGTGTGCGGACATCCATTGTGAAATGTCAGTCAGACAAGCAGAGATTCGTGCTGCTATCTGTGTTTCCGATTGTGGAAACGAGAGGATCAGTTGGGTGTCATCAGCATAGCTATGGTAGGAAAAGCCATGCGAGCGAATGACGGAGCCAAGAGAGTTGGTGTACAGGGAGAAGAGGAGAGGACCGAGGACTGAGCCTTGAGGGACCCCAGTAGTGAGAGGACAAGGTTCAGACACAGATCCTCTCCAGGTTACCCGGTAGGTCCGATCACTGAGGTAGGATGAGAGGAGGGAGAGCGCAGTGCCTGAGATACCCAGGTCCTGGAGGGAGGAGATGAGGATCTGGTGGTTCACTGTGTCAAAGGCAGCAGAAAGGTCCAGAAGGATAAGGACAGAGGAGAGAGAGGCTTCTCTCGCAGTGTGAAGCTGCTCTGAGACAGCAAGGAGGGCAGTCTCTGTTGAGTGGCCTGCCTTGAATCCAGACTGGTGAGGGTCCAGAAGGTTGTTCTGGTGGAGGAAGGAGGAGACTTGGTTGAAGATAGCTCGCTCCAGGGTTTTGGAAAGAAAGGGAAGGAGAGAGACAGGTCTGTAGTTGTTGACTTCTGACGGGTCGAGAGTGGGTTTCTTCAGGAGAGGGTTAACTCTTGCCTCCTTCAGAGAGTTAGGGAAACAACCAGTTGAGAGGGAGGTGTTAATTAGATGGGTGAGAAAGGGAAGAAGGTCAGGAGCAATAGACTGGAGGATGTGAGATGGGATGGGGTCAAGGGGGCAGGTGGTTGGGCGGGCAGAGGATACCAAGGTAAGAACTTGGTTGGGGGACAGAGGGGTGAAAGAGGAAAGTGAAGGGGAGGCGGATAATGTTAATGGAGATGTAGTTATGGGCAGGGGATCAGTGAATGAGGAGCGTATGTCATCTATCTTTTTAGTAAAGTAGTCGACAAAGTGGTTCGGTAGAAGGGTGGAGGGAGGAGGAGGACAGGGGGGGTCTAGGAGGTTGGAAAAAATGGAGAAGAGTTTTTTGGGGTTAGAGAAAGAAGATTCAATTCTGGATTGGTAGAACAGGCTTTTGGCTGCAGAGATAGAGGCAGAGAAGGAGGCGAGAAGAGAGTGATAGGCGTGCAGGTCGTCTGCGTGTTTGGATTTTCGCCATTTCCTTTCCGATGCTCGCAAAGTGGCTCTCTGGGCACGGACCGGGTCTGACAACCACGGAGCCGGAGAGGAATTGCGAACCTTACGTGTCGTAAGAGGACAGAGAGAATCAAGAGAGGAGGACAGAGTAGAGAGGAGAGTGTCTGTGGCACAGTTAGGATGCATGAGTGAGAAAGAGTCAGTTGAAGGAAGGGATGTCAGAACAGACGAGGCCAGAGAGGAGGAAGAGAGGGAGCGAATGTTGCGACGGATAGGTGCAGAGTCTGTTGCTGTGGGAGGGTTGTCAGTTCCCAAGAGTGGGAGAGAGTAGGAGATAAAGAAGTGGTCTGAGACGTGAAGTGGAGTTACAGTGAGGTTAGATGTTGCGCAGTTTCTGGTGAAAATGTAGTCAAGATGATTTCCAGCCTTGTGAGTCGGAGGTGAAGGACTGAGTGAGAGAGCGAAGGAAGATAGTAGGAGCACCAGGTCAGATGACTTCTCGGTCTGGATGTTGAAGTCACCTAGAAGAATGAGAGGGGGGCCGTTTTCTGGGAAATTTGATAGGAGGACGTCTAATTCTTCCAAGAAGTCTCCCAGGGAACCAGGTGGACGGTAGAGAACAACAATGTTCAGTTGAACCGGATGGGTAACCGTCACAGCATGAAGCTCAAAAGACAGTGGTGTAGACAGTGGAAGCGGGTAGAGAGAAAAACTCCATTTGGGGGAGATGAGTAGACCAGTACCACCACCCCGGCCAGTGGGCCTAGGTGTGTGGCTGAAGGAGAAGGCAGAGGAGAGAGCGGCAGGGGTAGATGTGTTGTCTGGTGTGATCCAGGTCTCAGTGAGAGCCAGGAAGTCCAGAGATTGCTTGATAGCAAAGCCAGAGATGAAGTCAGCCTTGCGGTTAGCTGACTGGCAGTTCCAGAGGCCTCCTGTGACGAGGTGTTGGGTTTGTGTGGAGCGGGTGGGATGAAGAAGCACGGAAGGATTTTGATGCAAGTAAGAACGAGTCCGAGGTCTGAAGTATCTACGAGGTGATATGTACACTGGTATGGGAGGGAAGCACATTTTCACAGGGAAGTGGTAATGCTCAGCCGCCCCCGAAGACTCCAACGAAAGACTCCTAAGTCTTTATTCTCCGAGTCTTCATACGATGAGTCTTCGCTGACGCTAAAGCTGACGCTTCAAAGCCACGCCTGCTTCTATACCGGTGTTAGCGATAATTATCTACAGCTGAGTTGACTCCGCCCCAGGTCTTTAGTGTGACGGCCACCAATCGAAAGTACTCTGGCTCAGGACAATAGCAGGGTTTCCCTTTAATCAGTGAGGTGAGAGTTTCCCAAGAACAGCTGCTTCTTGCCAAAAGTCAACAAGGACAGGATCTGTTTACCTCAAAAGTAGAAAGTAAAACCAGAGCCTAGTCCCAAGTACAGTAGGATTACAGAAGCAGACTTTAACCCTAGCTAGTTCAGTTGCGTTTAAGTCACTTGACCAAAGCAAAGTCCCGGCTCAAACAATTCAGACAGAAATGACAGTACAGATTAACAGTCTACTAGAAATAGTCTAGTAGAGATAGTTCCACAGTCACAGTCACACTGTCACAGTCACACAGTCACACGCACACAGTCACACGCGCACAGTCACACAGTCACACGCGCACAGTCACACAGTCACACGCGCACAGTCACACGCGCACAGTCACACAGTCACACGCGCACAGTCACACGCGCACAGTCACACGCGCACAGTCACACGCGCACCGTCACACGCACACCGTCACACGCACACTGTCGCAACAGCCTTCGACACCCATTTGACCTCTAATAACTGGAAGGCTTGTGGAGAGGATCTGTGTCTGACCCTTGCAGACCAACCTTGTCTGAGTCACTTGGCTCGGTGCTTCACTCGTATTCACCCAGGTGGCGGAGCAAACCTCTGCCTGTCTGGCGTCTGTCAGTGGATGTCTGCATACTAGTGATTAGCGGGTGTACCCACACCCAGCATTCTGAGAAAATGTATTTAGAAGTATATCAATAAGAATAACAAATACAATGGACAGTAAACATATACAGCATATACAATAAACTAAATAAATAAAATATTTGTCTAAAAAAGGATTAGGCAGAAGTAAACCCTTATGAACCCTCCCCCCAAAATGTTGCGTGAAAACTATTGCTGCATGGATTTCTTTTGTCAGAAAGAAGAGGCATCCATTGAAGATATGGCTGACTTCATTACAGAAGTTGAATACAGGCATCGCTTGGGTTGCACGCATCGTGAGCCAAAAACAGTACGCTGTGGAAGAGATGTGGGCAGGTTGTCGGCTACAGACCTGCTGCCCCATGACCCAGCAGGCGCACCCGACAAGCTCCATCAAATCATACATTACTGACAATAATGTCACTTTGTTGCAAAATACTATAAACTGTTGAGTCAAGTGATATGCACTTTAAAGTTTACCCCTTCCATAAAGAAAACTGCCCCGAAAATACACAAACAAATCAGGTGCGCATCCAGGTGGAGGTCCTCAACCCGACTGCAGGGTTCTTGTCCCTCCTTAAAGATGCATCAGGACATTTGGAGGGCAAACCGTGGACACTGCATCCAACACGCCCACACTGGCACAGGTCTGCCCTCACTCAAGAAGTTGGAATCAATCCCACCCATAAAATTGCCACATTCCACTCTCCACATTTCAAGACATTGAAAATGCTCCCGCCAGATGAAAGGTTGCAGTGCAAGTCAAAGCCTGAGGAGTGACAGAAGTCTTCATTCCATCCCTGCAGGCTCAGTCTGAGCAGACTAGTGAAGGTGAAGATAAGCTTGAACCTATAATATTTCAGCCTGTAATCTTTTTTTTTTGTTTTGCTTCCAATAGCTTCTAACTATTTTAACTTGTCATACTTCAACCTGTAATATTTGCAGTGTATTTATTTGTAACATATATGTGTGTGTGCACCTAATTTTCACCCTAATATAGTCACATCCTTCTCACACTAATCGGCCTCCCATAGTCCAAAACCTTCTCGTTGACGATCGTGTCCTCTTCTGTCAACAAGGTGTGCTATCCTGCATCTCTCTGCAGCTCCTACACTCTCTATCTATGTGTGCATGTGTCTGGAGTTCTTTTTTTTTGCCGGTTTGCTCATCATCCTCTTCATGAGCTTGCCTGGCAGGATGTGAAAAGTTTCATGAGCGACTCATGTCGTCTTCCTCAGAGTCAAATTAGTTTGTGAAAATCTGTCAGTCTGTCGCTAAGAAGTGTCAGCTGCTTAGCGACAGCCGCGGGGCCTTGTCTGACACACACTCACACACACACACACACACACACACACACACACACACACACACACACACACACACACACACACACACACACACACACACACACAACTGTCAGAAACACACGCGATCCGCTTCCATGTACGCACTTGAGATTGTGTGTGTACATGCTTTTACTGTACGCTCGTTCTTTTGCCCTCCCTCCACACACACACACCTTCCCCCCTTCATGCACCCCCTCCCTCCACACACACACACACCTTCCCCCCTTCATGCACCCCCTCCCTCCACACACACACACACCTTCCCCCCTTCATGCACCCCCTCCCTCCACACACACACACACCTTCCCCCCTTTATGCACCCCCTCCCTCCACACACACACACACACCTTCCCCCCTTCATGCACCCCCTCCCTCCACACACACACACACCTTCCCCCCTTCATGCACCCCCTCCCTCCCTCCACACACACACACACTTTCCCCCCGTCATGCACCCCCTCCCTCCACACACACACACACACTTTCCCCCCTTCATGCACCCCCTCCCTCCACACACACACACACACTTTCCCCCCTTCATGCACCCCCTCCCTCCACACACACACACACACACACTTTCCCCCCTTCATGCACCCCCTCCCTCCTCACACACACACAGCTGTGCTCCACGCCTCCCTCGCCTAAACATCAGCCGGGGTGATCTGTCTTCCCCAGTCTCACCTGAGGGCGGGCTGCGAGCGCTGGCAATCTGTCGGCTGTCACTCTCCATCACTTTTCAATTCTCATTCCCCTCCGATACACACAAGTCAGAGCCCGGCTGCGACGACTCTTTAAAGACTTTGAAATCAACTTGAGTCATCTGACTGCAGTTCAACAGCTGCTCACTAATGAAGGGACCTTGATGTTGGGGGCCCAGCCCTGCAAGCACTCCATCTTCATTCCCTTCTTCATTTTTGCTATTATCTCTTTTTAAACTAATTATTAAAAGGGAGAAACATTGAGTGTTGTGAGAAAATGTGGATGTTTGAATGGGTGTAAATGAGTTTGCTGACAGGCAGTGAAAAAGCTTCTGTCATGTGACTTCTGAGTGAAACGTAGTCAGAGTGCTGCAGGGATAAAGTTAGCATGGTCCTGGTTCCCTGGACAAAAAGGCAATGGCATATTAAAGTTTCACAGTTAATGTGGGCTATTTACTGCACGAGAGCAAGTCGTTTAAAAAATATATATATAATACAATTAGGATGCTGAATAGTCTACTTTAAAGGAAATAAAGTAATACATGTATACAGTTCCTAACTGACTGACCTTTCCATCATGATATGAAGATAACAAAAGGCATACAACAAGTACTAATGTGACAGATAGCTAGAGGTGTTTTTACATAAAGTCATTTTTACCAACCGGTCAACCAGTCCTCTTAAAGTTGACCAATAGAGAAGGGATTCAATGTGGTCACATCTGAAAGAAGACTCATTTGTATTTCTTCTCTGCTCGGCACTTACACACTAAATACTGTCCAGTTTTTGAAATAGGTGTCTTTCTATAAATCATTTTTTATTTATTCCCTTTCAAATATCTATTTACATTTCTGTGAAAACGTCTTCATACAACTGTATTTTTATTTACAGTAACTTTATTTCAAGTTACAAACAAGATTACATTTGAACACATGATCATTTTATAATTTTAGCCCCAAACCATTGTTTTACTGAAGAGAGCCTGAACGCATCATAATGTAACCTCCATTATTGCCATGAGCGGTGAGCTCCGTTATTTAGCCAAGCAGTACTGTGCTGCCCATGTGCAGCTCATGACAATTACAACACAAGTTCCCTCTTCATAATTAAGTTTTATAACTGCTGTATGTTTGGGAACAAAGGCCATGCCTCAGCAGAATCATATTAAAGCACAACTTATCCATTCATCACTTCCCCTTTGACTCAGGTTTCATGTGAAAAGAGAAAAAAAAGAAAAATCAAAACTGCTTGCCTTATACCATGGATCAGGAGCTCTTCCTTCAGCGATATCGTCCCTTCCATACACTTCTATCCCACCAGCTCAAGATCCAGGTGCTCCATCAAAGGGCCAAACCACCTCAAACTGCAATCACCAAGCTGACTGTCGCTCTGCTTCATGCGTATCACAGGACACATGCTCGTTTGAAGCACCAAACTCAGTGAGCAAAATATCCCTTTTCATTTCTTCTGACAAAACTGTTCATAGACTCACAGCAGAACTTCACTCTCCAAGTCCACAGAACACTTCCGTTCCATAAGCTGCAACACCGATGACGCCACGGCGCATCCCCAGCCATCCTCATCAGCCCCCTCAGGGGTCCAATTTGTAACCCATCCTCTTCAATCTCTCCGGTCCCAGAGATATCTCATTCTTCAATTATTTCACCCCCAAAGGCTCACAAACAACCCATGCATGTGCATCCCAGCATCCTTTTTTTTCTTTTCTTGCTTCTGCCTTTCCTATCCCATCTACCTTAGCTCCTCCCTCATTGATATCGATATGTCCTCCCGAGTCTGCTTTTCTTCATTAGCCACTGCATGACCTCTGGTACACCCAACCATCTCCTGAGTTACAGATTCTTGCCAGAAACTACAATGACTCACTCAATTGATACAGCCATCCATATGTGAACCTCATATCCCTAGGGAACTATTCTACCCCTTCGGTGATCATATACCTCTACTGTTTTACTCCTTCAGTGATGCTATACCTCTACTGTTTACTCCTTCAGTGATGCTATACCTCTACTGTTTTACCCCTTCGGTGATCATATACCTCTACTGTTTTACTCCTTCAGTGATGCTATACCTCTACTGTTTACTCCTTCAGTGATGCTATACCTCTACTGTTTTACCCCTTCGGTGATCATATACCTCTACTGTTTTACTCCTTCAGTGATGCTATACCTCTACTGTTTTACCCCTTCAGTGATCCTATACCTCTACTGTTTTACTCCTTCAGTGATGCTATACCTCTACTGTTTTACCCCTTCAGTGATCCTATACCTCTACTGTTTTACCCCTTCGGTGATCATATACCTCTACTGTTTTACTCCTTCAGTGATGCTATACCTCTACTGTTTTACCCCTTCAGTGATCCTATACCTCTACTGTTTTACTCCTTCAGTGATGCTATACCTCTACTGTTTTACCCCTTCAGTGATCCTATACCTCTACTGTTTTACCCCTTCGGTGATCCTATACCTCTACTGTTTTACTCCTTCAGTGATGCTATACCTCTACTGTTTTACCCCTTCAGTGATCCTATACCTCTACTGTTTTACCCCTTCGGTGATCCTATACTGCTACTGTTTTACTCCTTTGGTGATCCTCGACCTAGCCTTGGGGTTTGCAAGTTTCTCCACAACAGGGGTGCCCAATACGTCGATCGCGATCGACCAGTCGATCGCCAGGGTAGCGCGGGTAGATCGCATGCCATTAAAAAAGAAAAAAAAAAAAGTATCTTCCCTACGACATTTGCCACTTGATTGATATACAGACCAGCCAGTGTTTAAATCAATGTCCATCACCACGGACGGTGTGCCCGCATGGTCGGACGCTTGAATGCATTATTTGCGCTTCTCTACTCCCGTGAGTTTACTCAACTTTATGTGGTTAATTTGCGCCATTTGCTTTACTCGCGGCTGAAAAGGGGCAGGGATATCTCCGTGGCTTATCTCCGTAAAAGCGGTACCATTTCCGCCATCCACCATTGAACTAACCACTAGTTCTGCTTTATAGTTATTGTGGAAATCCCTCAAACGTCGGACCATCAGACGCCCCGTGTCCATAATATCATCTGTAGCCGCACAACAGCGTCTGAATGACGGCTGCTTCCAGCGCTGCTTCAGGCGGACCAGCAGCAGTTTGATTCAGCACCGGCAGGACAGCAGTGATGATGCGGCGCTTCTCAACGCTGATTGGCTTTCACTACGCAAATCTTTCGCCCAAGTTATTCGCGTCATTTGCGCTGCCCGGCGGAAATTTGCGTCATTCGCGTCTGTGCATTGACTTTGCATGTAATCTACTCGCGAATAATACGTGCCGCATTCAGTGTGAACGCAGCATAACCCTGGCTGTTTCTATTCAGTGCAAGTCATCAGAGTAAAATGTAATGACCAAAAATGTACAGAATTATATTGTGTCATAAGTTATGCAAGGTACGCCAATATTGTAAATATAAAGTATACTCTGTATATTAATACATTAATAATGCTATTTATTAATATATATCTATATAGATTTATATAGATATATATCTATATAGATAGATATTTAGCATTATTAATGTAGGTATATCTTTTTGACTAGGTCATTTTAAAAGTAGCTCGCAAGCCAAAAAAGTGTGGGCACCCCTGCTCCACAAGAACCTGTGCTCAACTCAAAGACGGGCAAAGTGGTCCACACACCTCTGGTTTCAACACCACCTTTACCAAACGTATACAGATCTGGAATGTTCCCTTAGTGGTACTTGGGGCATTCAATCCGCATCACAGTGCGTCCAACGCATCAAGGCACTACCGTTTTGGCCACTGGTCTTCTCCTGCTAAGCTCACATACATCCATTCCAACATGAACTACATCAGAAATGTCGACATGCAGCTTTCTTTCCAAAGTTTTCTCTCGGGGCCTCTGTATTACATCCCTTGACCCATAATTCATTCATCACATGACCAAAACCCCTTATCCTTCAACCTCTTTCCATACCCTGAAAGCATTCCTTCTAAATGGTCATGGCTCCCATCCATCTTCAATACGGAATAAACGCTTGGTTACCCATATCCTCATTGCCCTTGTCCCTGTGAGTGAATTGTAGCTCGGCGACTAGAAAGCAGTAGTGCAAATCTTCCGATCACATATTTTTACTTAATATCAAAAAAACTATTTGCAGCCGATCAAACGGGGCATCCCTAATGGCAAGCCAAGAGGGCTAAAATACAATGATGAAGTGACAAAGCGATCCCAGAGTGTGTTGAGTTCACAATGCAAACTGCAAGGCGGACTTGAAGCTAACCATACTCAGGCCACCTCCTGAGGAGCCTCATGTGGTTTGTTTCAGAAGGGTCCGAGTTCTTTAGGAGCGTTCACATATGCACATAAAACACTGACGAATCGCTTTGAGGTTTTTATTTGGAGGGCTGAAGGGATCCGAGTATGAGAACACCCTAAAAAGCTAACAGGCTTTTGAGATAGCACTTTCACATTCTGCTGCTGCAGATATGTGCACAGATATTCATTTATTTTTTTACTTACAGTACCATGGTATGCTTTCTTGTGAGAACCAGTTTGGAACACCTCCTTTATTACTTTTTTATAAGAAACGCAGCCTTCTTGTCTGGGAAGCATAATAGTGACCCTCACCTCGGCTCTAAATAAACCACAGAGACATTCCAATGAAATCCTGTTTTTTTCTGATCCAATTAAGAACCCTCCAGTTAGTTTCAGGAAAAGGTAAATTGGCTTTTGTTTCCTTTGTAATGCAATTACTAAAATCTTTTCAAATACAATTAGGCTACAGCAGCAGCAGTTTTAAGGGTGTGTAAACTAACACAACCTGGGTTGTCCTTTTATTACTGATGTCAGGGATACGTGCCCAGTACATAAATCAAAGTATACTTTTATTGTTTTTTATTGCCTTATGTATTACTTTATCTAACTAGTCAATATGGGGACACTGATAATATATTTTGGCTACTCTTCCTTCTCTTTTTATTTTCTCTTTATAGTGATTTCTCAACATCCCACTGCATCATGTCTGTGTTCCTACATCCCTTTGCTCTTTTAAAACTGCTCTGTTTACTCAGTAACAATAATAAACTCAATGAATCTACCCAAGGGACTTGTTGTGCATATATATATATATATATACTGAGCCGACAGTATAGTGTGCATTTTGATGTTCAGGGAATTCTTTTGTCATATTACATTACATTTAGCTGACGCTTTTATCCAAAGCGACTTACATGATATACAGTAGACCGTAGACACAGCAACGGTGAGCAATGAGGGTTAAGTGTCTTGCTCAAGGACACAACGACATGGACTGGCTGAGCCGGGGTTCGAACCACTGACCCTCTGATTGAAAGACTGACTTGCTAACCACTGAGCCACAGTCGCCCCATATGCTAGCACTATATGATTCATTTTAAGGAAATCCCAAAAAATATCACTCAATGATGCAGGTAGTTCCCCCTGTCCTCCCTTAGGGCAGGACAGGGGGGATTCTATCAAATTAATCTAAATAATCTAAATTATACTCCAAGGGAACATGTCCTCCCTTGGGTTGTTTGCCAATCACAAACCAGAATACAATAGTGCGTTTGTAAAAATTATGATTTCCATTTGGCATTTTGTATCCGCTAACATGTCCGTGACAGGCTGACAGTGAAGCCAGTGACAATTTGGTCATACTATAGATATTAAAACTATTAAACAAAATAACAGTTATAAAGCTATACATTTGATACAAAAGCTTCTAAGTTCAGGCTGTTCATATATTGCTTCCCAGATGAAAACACTAAAACTAAAATCACACAAGAAAAACACATGAAATCACTGTTACAGAAGCATATTCAATCAACTACGCAATATACTGTCATGCTGAAATAAACATGGCTAACATAACTTTCACAGTGTGTTAAATAACTGCCACTTAGTCCGTTAGCCTGCCACATATAGGGAGTTACCATTATCTTACTAATGGAAATCCCCACAGCGATAATATAATTTTAACAAAGGAAACATTTTCTCATCTCATGCTAAAGATAAAACAAAATTTGGGCTGTTACTTTATTTCATATTCTCTATGGACACACACGTATTGCTGCTGACTTCACTGCTAGCCTAATTGTTGGCTAGCTACAGCAACCTCAAAGTTTCCAAACTCAACACTACGTAGAGACAGTGTGACACACACACACACACACACACACACACACACACACACACACACACACACACACACACACACACACACACACACAGCTTTTCAATATACCTCTGCTTTGGTATGAAGCGTGCTATGGAGGGAGCAACTGTGGCTTAGTGGTAAAGCAGTCTTTCTTCACAGGATTAGCGGTTCGATCCCCGGCTCCGCTAGTCCACGTTGATGTGTTCTTAAACAAGAAACTGTGCCTGCAGTGTATACATGTGTATGAATGACTAGTTAGGTGGCCATGGTAGCGCCTGCCTTCGGGGTGTGAATGGGTGAATTAGATTAGATTAGATTAGATTAGATTCAACTTTATTGTCATTACACATGTACAAGTACAGAGCAACGAAATGCAGTTTAGCATCCAACCAGAAGTGCAATAGCAGTTAAAACCAATACAGATAATAATAAGTATTTTACAGATACTAAGTTAGTGATATAGGTACGGGATATACAGATTGATTGATTGCGGTAATATGTACATGTTATACAGGTTGATTTGTGCATTAAATGTAGGTAGACTATAAGCAGGAAGTATAAACATAATTTACAAAAGGCAAATGGGCATATGATAAATTAAGTAATACAGATTGAGTGAATGTTAAATAGTGCATAATAATAAACAGTAGCTGCCTAACGTTACTAGACTAGTGCAATGCTCAGTTTTTAGTGCAGACAGTTCAAAAGTGTTTGAGTGCAGGTGTAAAGTCTTTGGTCAGTGGGGGGAGATGACGAGGAGATGGGTTTGTGGGTGGTGGTGGTTGGGGAATAGGGGGGGTGTCAGCATGGGGCAGAGTTCAATAAGGAAACAGCTCTGGGGAAGAAACTGTTCCTCAGTCTGCTGGTCCTTGTCCGGAAGCATCTGAACCGTCTGCCTGAGGGCAGGAGGGAAAACAGTCTGTGTGCAGGGTGGGAGGCGTCCTTGAGAATGCTGCGAGCTCGACGCAGACAGCGTTTCCTCTGGATTTCCTCAATGGCCGGAAGTGGAGTTCCTGTGATGCGTTGGGCAGTTTTCACCACCCGCTGCAGTCCCTTGCGCTCCGCAACAGAGCAGCTCCCATACCAGACTGTGACACAGTTGGTTAGGATGCTCTCGATCACACAGCGGTAAAAGTTCACCAGGATGGCTGAAGACAGATGGTTTTTCTTCAGTGTCCTCAAGAAGAAGAGGCGCTGGTGAGCTTTCTTGACAAGGCTGGAGGTGTTGGTGGTCCAAGACAGGTCTTCCGAGATGTGGGTCCCCAGGAACTTGAAGCTGGAGACACGCTCAACATCCATCCCATTGATGTGGATGGGCACATGCTTGCTTCTTTTCTTCTTCCTGAAGTCCACGATGAGCTCCTTGGTTTTGCTGGTGTTCAGGTGCAGGTTATTTTCGGCGCACCATGTGGCCAGGTGCTGTACCTCTTCCCTGTAGGCTGTCTCATCGTTGTTGCTGATGAGACCAATCACCGTGGTGTCGTCTGCGAACTTGATGATGGAGTTGGATCCATGCATAGGTCTGCAGTCGTAGGTGAAGAGGGAGTAGAGGAATGGGCTGAGTACGCAGCCCTGTGGCACACCGGTGCTGAGTGAGATGGTGGTGGAGCAGGTATGGCCTGACCTAACATGTTGAGGTCTGTTAGTCAGAAAGTCCAAAATCCAGTTGCAGAGGGAGGTGTTGGTGCCCAGGTCTCCAAGTTTAGTGATTAACTTGGAGGGGATGACAGTGTTGAAAGCCGAGCTGAAGTCAGCAAACAGCAATCGCGCGTAGGTGTCGGTGTTGTCCAGGTGTGTGAGCACAGAGTGCAGTGCTGAGGAGACTGCATCATCTATGCTCCTATTGCTGCGGTAGGCAAACTGGAGTGGGTCCAGTGTGGGTGGGAGGGAGTCCTTCAGGTGTGCCAGGACCAGCCGCTCAAAGCACTTCATGATGATGGGTGTGAGTGCTACAGGGCGGTAGTCGTTGAGGCATGTCGGCTTGGAGTGTTTCGGCACTGGCACGATGGATGTGGTTTTAAAGCATGTTGGTACAGCTGCTTGGGCAAGGGACAGGTTGAAGATGTCCGTGAAAACCCCAGTGAGCTGTTCCGCACATGCCCTGAGCACACGACCAGGAATGCCGTCAGGTCCAGCCGCCTTGCGTGCGTTGATCCGGCTCAGTGCTGTGTGGACAGCAGTGGAGGAGAGTGTGGTGGGCTGGTGATCTGCTGGGAGTGTTGTCTTGGTGGCTCTGTCTCTGTTTTCCCTCTCGAAGCGAGCATAGAAGTGGTTAAGCTCGTTCAGGAAGGAGATGTCTGTGGCTGTGGGGGTGAGGTTGCTGGGTCTGTAGTAAGTGATGGCCTGGATGCCCTGCCACATGCGTCTGGGGTCGGAGTTGGAGAAGTGACCCTCTATTTTCTGCTTGTAGCAGTTCTTGGCCTTCTTGATGCCCCTCCTCAGGTTAGTCCTGGATGTGCTGTAGGCCTGTGCATCCCCCGATCTGAAGGCCGTGTTGCGGGCCTTTAGCAGGAGCCGCACCTCCTTGCTCATCCATGGCTTCTGGTTGGGGTATGTGGTGATCTGCTTCTCTGTGGTGACGCCATCGATGATGGTGGTGATATAATCCATGACAGAGGAAGCATAGATGTTGATGTCAGTGTGTGAACCACAGGTGGCCCGAGAAGCAAACATACTCCAGTCCGTGTGTTGAAACTTATCCTGGAGTACAGAGTCTGTCCCTGCTGGCCACACCTTGATGGTCCTCACTGATGGCTTCACACGGTTGATGAGGGGTGAATATTTGGGGGTGAGGAACAAAGAGAGGTGATCCGACTGTCCGAGGTGGGGGAGGGGGGGTCGCGGTGTAGGCAGTAGCCATGTTTGTGTAAACATGGTCCAAAGTTTTGTTTCCTCTGGTGTGGCAGGAAACGTGCTGGTGGAATTTGGGGAGCACCGTCTTTAAGTTGGAATGATTAAAATCCCCCGCAACAATAAAGGCAGCCTCCGGGTGATCAGTTTGTTGTTTGCTAATGGCAGCGTGAAGTTCCTTCATTGCAAGCTTGGCATTAGCATCCGGTGGAATATAAGCAGCGGTGATAATGTTGGATGTGAACTCACGTGGCAGATAGAAAGGTCTACACTTAACCATGATGAACTCTAGGTTAGCTGAGCAGTGACTTCCAAGAGTAACAGAGTCCGTACACCAAGCCTTGTTGACATAAATGCACAGTCCCCCCCCTCTGGTCTTACCGGAGTCATCAGCTGATCTATCCGCCCGGTGTGTGTAGCGTCCGGCTAGCTCGATGGCACTGTCCGGTACGCCTCCGTGTAATAATAATAATAATAATAATAATACATTTTATTTGGAGGCGCCTTTCAAGTCACCCAAGGTCACCTTACAATAAAAATACAGGATAAAAGCATGAAAGATAGAAACAACATTAAAACAGAACATCAACATAAAAACAGGTGAAGTGCACAGGATCCAGTTACAATGAGTATGCCAGTTTGAACAGGTGAGTTTTGAGTTGAGACTTGAATGATGTGATGGAGTCTGATTGTCTTATGTGTGGGGGGAGGGAGTTCCAGAGCCTGGGTGCTGAGCAGCTGAAGGCTCGGGCACCCATGGTACTGAGGCGTGACGTGGGGATGGTTAGCAGTCCAGAAGAGGATGAGCGGAGGGTGCGGGAGGGAGTGTATTCCTGAAGGAGGTCGTGGAGGTAAGTGGGGGCTAGATTGTGGAGAGCTTTATAGGTGAGGAGAAGGTTTTTGTAGTCGATGCGGTATTGTACAGGGAGCCAGTGAAGTTGGATGAGTACAGGAGTGATGTGGTCCGATGATTTGGTACAGGTGATGATCCGGGCGGCCGAGTTCTGAATGATTTGCAGTCTGTTGATGAGTTTGGTGGGGAGACCGGTGAGGAGGGCATTGCAGTAGTCGATGCGGGATGTGACAAATGAGTGGACCAGGATTTCGGTGCTGGACTGGGTCAATGATGGGCGGAGTCTGGAGATGTTGCGGAGGTGGAAGAATGCAGTCCGGGTGATGTTTTGAATATGGGGTGCAAATGAAAGGGAGCAAATGAAAGGGTGTAGCCATGTTTCGGTGAAAATCATGACATTGCAGTCCAAAAGTCTCTTGCTGTTGTTGAAGCGGAGCCGTATCTCGTCTATTTTGTTCACCAGAGATCTCACATTAGCGAGGAAGATGCTGGGCAGAGAGAGCCGGTGTGGTGTTAGCCTT
Organism: Cottus gobio; assembly: GCA_023566465.1. Classification (NCBI taxonomy): domain Eukaryota; kingdom Metazoa; phylum Chordata; class Actinopteri; order Perciformes; family Cottidae; genus Cottus; species Cottus gobio. The sequence goes on along the minus strand of CM042216.1, from coordinate 3,201,262 downwards.
AGCTTAGCTCTCAGTCCTCCGCGCTTCCCCCGCCTTTGTTTACGATCTCGGCGCCGTCTTCGTTCACAACCGCCCAACCGGGTAGAGTGCGAAGCCTCCGCTGACATGTACAACCTTGCTGTTGTAACAGGAACTCACAGGTCTCTTTTGTGTGAACTGTGTTACAAAATGTGCAAGTGTGGATTGACAAAGTGGCTGAAAACAGGAGGGATTTCTCTCAGAGCATCACTTTCAATGATTGTGCACATAATAATTGTGTAATTTTTGTGTGTTAGCAAATCAAACTTAATTAACACCAAGTCTATTAATTAACAAATGTTTCAAGTATTTCAAATACAGGTGTAAATCAATACCCTAATGCAAGAAGGTGTTGGGTGTTAAATTAAGGCTTGTTTCCTAAGTGACAAAAAGAAAAGGAAAGAAGAGGAACAGGCAGCGAGAGCTTCGTAGCCAATGTCTTTGCTTCAGTTAGACATGCTATTCCCCTTTTTCCAGCTCTCCTTCTCTGTACAGGAGGTGGCGGAAAAGAATAAATGCCTAAAAAGGAACCCTTTGAAATGCAACCCCCTCCCCAATCCCTCTCTCATTTGGTGGTGTGTCGTGATCAGTCTGACAGGCAGAGGCTAATTCATCCAGGTGATAAGGCGTGTCATTGGCTCTTTGTGCCCCGCGCCGCCGCTACTGTGCTTAATTTGACCTTCTGCATGTCGCCGGCTACGCTGGTCAATATTAGCTCGGCAGCCGCTGACTCAAAAGGACATGTTTGTTCACCCCTGCACCCCCCCCCCCACCACAGAAAACAAACACACACGTCCAACACACACTCACACACAAGGGTGGTGATGGCTCAGATAGTAGCATGGAACAGTCACTCAGCGAGGCCCAGAGCCAACAACAAAACACAGTATCGGCAGATGTTTGATAAAGATGTGTGTGGGAGCTGGGGTGTCACATGGTTTTTATGGTTCACATGGCTTTTTGTCAGGACACTTATTGCGAAGTCATCCGACACAAAATTGCGTCCAGCAAACAGAAATAAATCAAAACAAACCAATAAAGCAGAATACACATATTGAAATAGTAATAAGGAAGCTGGGATGGAAAGTGTTGGAAGCGTGTTGGGGCCCAGCACCTAACCATGTATACACTGTCGAAGAAAATCATGTCAAGTCCAGGTAGGATGTGGCTGTGGCGGTGTGAGTTTAATGAAGCATGCCGGCACACCGGTGAACGTACAGACAGAGCCGAAGCTGAGCCGGCGAGTTGACCCAGAGCAAATGAAAAGGAAAGCAGTGATTAGACTGTATGTAGAGTGTGGAGAACAAATATCACACATAATGTAATTACAAGTGGTGACAACAAGCAGGAAGGGCACATTTACATCCAGACCTGTAGGAAGGGCACACAGTTGTCATTTGATCAAGTCAAGGGGTCTACACAGTAGGGGGGGGGGGGGGGGGGTTAGTAGTCTGCAGCCATTACATTTCACTGATGCTTTTATCCAAAGAGACTTACATGATATACAGTATACAGTAGACACAGCAACGGTGAGCAATGAGGGTTAAGTGTCTTGCTCAAGGACACAACGACATGGACTAGTGGAGGCTGGGATCGAACCACCGACCCTCTGATTGAAAGACTGACTTGCTAACCACTGAGCCACAGTCGCCCCCATTAGCACCAAACATACTGGGCTGTGGAGGAAAATGCCCGATTCAAGCGGATGCGCTACATGGAAGAACTGATGGCCGGGTGGAGGGAGCACACTTTACCACTATCACACCCTCAAGGGTCAATGTGTAAAAATAGTCAATTATTTACCATATTTACTCATTCTCTATTTTTGCACTCACTCCACAATTGTATGATGTTAATCCCATAGACCCTCTCTGATATTAATACCACTTACCATCAGTCCTCATCGTCACAGTGTCACTGTTGTTAATTGTACATTGTGTTTAATAAGTACTTTATGTAAAATAGTACGGTTGTAATGAAAATAATACAATAAACATATTTCAACACCTGTTTGTTGTCTTTGAGTGGTCTTTTTCTGTTGTCCTTTCTGCGCAAGTTATTTTCTCCAACTTCATGAAGCACCTCCAGAGCTCCAGAAAACATCTAACACAGGCTCAGTCGTACAAACCATCTACAGTACATAATTGATTTTGACATCATTATATTTAATATTGGAGTAAAATCAGTAGGTATCCCAGTATTCCACTGATCAATAGGAAGCGATGCACCAACAAAATGAAGGATTTAAGGAAGAAGAGTGCAAGCAAGTAAACATGGACGTAAACAATGCCAGATTTAAAATACTTTAAAAGGAAAAGGTTGGGTTTTATGAGGAAGGAAATGCAATATGTTTGTTTGATGCACATGATGACTTTTGTAAATGAGCAACAATGAATGTATATACAACTGCTATAATAGCATTGTGACCATGAAGGGACAGTAAAACTCAGCACAATAAATACAATATAATTTAACAATAAATTATACTCACAAATAAATATAAAGACTATTGCTAGAATCATTTCAAAAGTATTTCATTCATAAAGAATGAATCAAGCTTGAAAATGAAGGGCACGGTTCAGTGGCTGATCTAACCTCTTCACACTGTCAATTGAAAGGTTAAAAATGACTTTGTGTTTGTCGCCACACAGCTCATGTGTGTGTCTAAGTGCCTGAATCCTATATGAGGAGTCATGGTGGGCGGGCGGGGGCGGACCGAGTGAGTGTTTCAGCTCATATCCTGTTTGTTCAGACTCTGCAGCTCTACGAGGGCAGCAAGGTAGCGGCTCACTGGGTCTAGATTGTTTGTCATTTGGCATCTCAAGTGGAACTAACAAGCCTATAAAACGGTAACGAGAGGAAGATGGAAGGAGGCGGAGGGCAAACGTGGAGAAGGTAGAGAGACATTCGAGACATGGATGGGTAGAGACAACAAGTACGAGAGAAAATGAGAGGTGTAGGTATGGGAGATAGGGAGACGTCGAGTGGGAGAGATTCCATGTGAAATTGGGAGATTTGGTAACAATGTCTGGTTTAATTCATGCTCACATGGATCTGCATCCCTTCCTCTATAAATATATAATTTTTACTCCCAGCAGTGATGGGATGTATTTTGAAGCAAACGCTGACAGGGTCAATGGGCTTTTCACCGGAAATCAAATGCCTTCCGCCAGGCAAATACCAGCAGCCACAAGAGACTGCTGTGCCAAGCCCAAGCAAAGTCCAAGACCAAGGTCCAAATTACTAAATGTATACTTCTCCTGAAGGAGAGCTGAAACCGAGAGACAGCGAGACAGAGCCCGTCACTTGGTTTGGTTTCTCAGGCCGCTTGCTTTGCTTGGTTGTAAAGAGAGAGATTCCTTTAGATACTTTGGCAACATTTCTTTTTGTGTGAGCCCAAAAAATAGCCACATAGAATTGAACTGAGAGACTACGCGCTTCCACCTGACTTCATAAAGTCTTCAGCTTGGTGCTATGTAGTATTCTGCATTATTTGATACTTAGACAATAGCCTTATGCTACGGCTGTTTAGCCTATCACCTATAATATGGTTAAATCAATACATTATATTTTATAAAAAATATGTCCCCCCTCGATTTTGGCCTCTGTGTCGGACCAATACAGTTTTCTGTAACGTGACCCAATACTCATAAATATCAGTAATACAGGCCTATGTCTGTTTTGTGGTGAGGCGGAAGGGAAAAGCCTTATGGAAGACTGATTCTTGACCGAACAGAGTGTGCCAAGCTTTTTAGGAGTAAAAGAGAGATTTGGCTCTATGATGACCATGTGTCTGTCTAATAAAAGGCCGGACAGCAAGACTTTGGCACACAAGAAAACGGTTGTGGCACCGCGCCAGCCGTTGGAAATGATGGCTTTTAGAGTGGATGGTGCCTGACTCCGGGATGAGAGCGTGTTAAGGTAGGTTAACACGCTGGGCAAGAGATGTGACGGGGTATCTGAGCCTTCTCCCCACACCCGCTCTGAAGGCGGAGAGGCTTTGACTGAGTGGGACAGACAACTCCTTCAGTTTCGTAGTCACCATAATATGATGCTTTCTTCTAAAATGTTCTTTTCTTCTAAAAGTTTTGGTATCAGCACGACCCTGTTTTGGCTAAAATTGCGACTGTGTTGCAGCCGACACTAAATAGTGATTATCTCCTATAAGGAAAATTTGAACATATATATATTTTTTCAACATATATAATATACAGAAAACCATTGTGAACATAGATAATACGGTCATATATGTGTTAGTTTATGAAAATAAAAAAAATAAAAAGAAGAAAGAAATGTTCCAAGAATTTCAACGTTAATTGTTATTATCTTAATGCTATTCACAAAGGCTGTTATATGTGTAAAGAGTATCTGTGCGAAGTTTGGCTTTGATTGAGTGAAGTTAAGTATTTTTAAGACATTTCGAGAAATTGCGGCAAGACTGATTGTCATGAAACCACCACAGCTTTACAGAGTGTCTTCGAACGCATCTTAAACGTTCGGTGTGTTTTTAATCGTCATTTTTTTTCAAAACTCTGGGTGCATTTTGAGTCACTTTGGGGGTCACTTTGAGTCATATTTATGGTTTATGATAATGTTTATGGTTGAATTGTGTTTCTTTATTCACATATTATATGCTTTTGACTATGAAGTTCAGACTTTGCTGAATCTTTTGTATATTGACATCAAATGGGTCTGATATTGATTATGGGTTCATATAATCAACCGAACACATGACTAAAGCTTGGATTTAGGGGTTCGCCCCCCACATGGGGGCATTTGGTGTGCATAGAGTTTAGTGGAATTTGTTTGTTCAACCAGCGGTCTTTCAGCCAGGATGTTCTTTAACCCGGTGAAACGACTGCTCAATGTGGATTTATTTGTTAAGTAACTTGCGTAATGGAGTGACTTGAATAAAGTTGAATGTTGTTATTTTAACCCAAACTATGATCTTTTCCTAAACCTAAGTAGTTTTGTTGCCTTGACCCAATTGAGTAGTTTCCTGTGAAGACAGGAGGTTATTTTTAAAAGACCGTATGCAAGCATCAATTGAACAAAAAATGTATATATATATTTTTTTTTTTAAATATATATATATATATTTTTTTTTTTAACATATTCTGTGGTTATTTGACAACTCAAATTTAGTGGAAGTGTTTTCCTGCCCAGATTAATGATAATAATAATAATATTAATAATAATAATATTAATAATAAATAATAATTGTTTTGACAATATCAACAATTGCCATTCCCCGGAAAGCTTAACTAATATGAAAAAGAGAAAAAAGTCAATGAAAAAGGAAAGAAAAAAAAAAGTCAAACATGGGAAATCATTAGATACACACATTGTGTTTTCATCTTTGCTGCCAATGTTGTCAAAGTCAAAATGCTCTGCCACAGCTGACCAGAGGTGACTGGAGTGTTCAAATAATTTAGTCACGACCAAATGAAGCTCTTCAGCTGTCTTACACTGTGAGTCAAGAGTAAGATAATTAATCAGATCATGATTAGTCATCATTTGATTAAAATATTGTGAATAATTCATTTGACTGAATGAATGTCTTGTCGTAAATGTATTTTGGACTCTGCGTTATTGAGCATGTTAAGGTCTGTTTAACAAACTAATGCTGTTTGCTTTGGTGTTTGGAGCAGTAGATGTTTAGGGCTAAGCTTGGCTCCATTAAATGTTACAGTATATTAACAGTGGGGACTCAACACCTTTGTGTTTCGTCTGTCATTCAAAATGTAAATTAACTTATCAAACCGACGTTCCACAATTCACTCAGCTCTTCTGATGAATTGTTCATATTTCACAAAGCAGAATCTGACTTTAATGACGTTACCTTCTAAAATTTGAACATATGCAGCAAAAGGGTTTCAAATAACTAATTTGCGTTATGGATCGCTCAATGGTGATAACTGTAATACCAGTTTGGTTATTTGAAGTTACAGAGGTCAGACCAGTCCGGTTATGTTATTGGCTTTAACACCGCCACGGTGTGTCGGGCCGGTGTTTGAAGATGATTCATTTGATTTGAATAACATTGTCCAATATATCCCTTGTTGTACGCAATCCCAAAATATCCCGCATCCCCATGATAACTGGTAATTGCCATTTCTGCTCGACATTTGATAACAACTTTTTGACGGTAAACATGTAAACTTCTAACTTACGCATTTAACACGAGTAGTGTCCGTACTCTACAATGTGTTTTCACAGATATGAAAGTTCTCCTCTGACGTGGTGCTGATGAACCCAAAACGTCGGAGCATATTTCTTTGACTGAACTCCATCAAAGCGATGCTTTGTGTTTAATTGTTTTCTATAGCCTGTCAGACCCCAATTCAGACAATAACAAACAAAGCCTCCAAAATGGAAGTATAACAAAGAAAAGGAACAGTGTATTTGATGTTAATGACTTTATTAGGCTGATTCTCCGCATCGGAAGCGCCATCCATTTGATCAGAATCATCAAAGAGAGGGCTTGACAAGGAACAGAAAACAAGGAGCCGTGAAGCAATTCCTGTTATATTTGTTTGGACGTTTCTGAGAGGGCGGCATGTTTTATAGATAATCCACATAAAATAACTGAATATTAGCACACGTTACATAACTTTGATAACTATGATCACTCAAAGATGTGGAGGATTTTCACTTTGATTCCACATTTCACATTTTCACATTCAGCTCATTGAGGCAGTCACTCCAACGGCAATCACCAAAACAAGGTGCCAGCCCAGCCAACTTTTCTTCTCCATCCAAGTTGTATTTGTTTGCTTTATCATGTAAACATTATTTTGTTTTATTTATACATGGATTGTTGTTTCCATTACGCAGGCAGCTCAACCTGCAGACCTTTAATTGGGCTGTGATGGGACCAGTGGTCTGCCAGCAACAGGCTGAGAGATGAACAATGATGGACTGGAGATTCCATCATGGTTAACGGCCTGCGCGGTGGCACAGGTTCGATCCCCCAATCCCGGGTGCTCCCTGTGGCAACGTGGGTTCCCTCTGGGTTCTCCAGCCTTCTCCCACAGTCCAAAGACATGCAGCTCAGGTTAATTGGAGACTCTAAATTGTCCGTAGGCGTGAACGTGAATGGTTTTCTGTCTCTATATAAACTCCATATAATCTGTAAATAAAAACTCTATAAACACTGGACATCTGTCCAGGGTGAACCCTGCCTTCGCCCTAATGTCAGCTGGGATCAGTTCCAGCACCACAACGACCCTGAATAGGATAAACAGCGTGGATAATGGAAAGGAATCATGGTTAACATGCGTACACATGTGATTGATCCTCTTGGGGAAATTCTTCTCTGCATTTTACCCGTTCATTAAGGAGCAGTGGCTCAGTGGTTAGCAAGTTGGTCTTTCAATCAGAAGGTCGGTGGTTCGATCCCCGGCTCGATTGTGTCGTTGTGTCCTTGAGCAAGACACTTAACCCTAATTGCTCACCGTTGCTGTGTCTACGGTCTACTGTATATCATGTAAGTCGCTTTGGATAAAAGCGTCAGCTAAATGAAATGTAATGTAAAGCAGTGGGCTGCTGTGAGGCGCAACTGGGTGTTCAGTGTCTTGCTCAAGGACATTTCGACATGCAAACTACGGGGAGACTGGGGATCGAACCGTGAACCGTGTGGTTTCAGAACGACCACTCATCCCCATGAGCCATAGCCGTGCCAGAAGGGCAGAGGGTTTGAACTTCTCTCTAAATTATGGTCCATTTAGAGTCAAACGGACCATAAAGCAGGGGAAGCTTTAGGGCAGGGCTACAAGGTGATTGACAGGTGGCTAACACAGCGTTGTCCAGTTTGGGTGTTTGTGTTTTTGTCTTAGGACTTTAACTCTTTCGGTTCATAAAGGTCAATTGTAACATTTTGGTAATTGTAACAATTTCTTACAGGTAAGTAGGGTGTTTGGTTGTGCTTAGCTCCACCCTCTTGTGGCACTTCTGGTTGCCAAAAACCAAAACAGCAATGGCTAATAACCAAGATGACGACCAATACAGTTTATGGGTTGACCCGGCCGGAAACTTTGCACCTCAGAGCCTTCCTCTGGTCTTTCTAATAAAGAAAATATTTTTAAACACATTTTTCAACTTCCCTGTTCTGTTTATAATAAGTCTGTTTTTCCGATGCATGCTTCTAATTGCATTTGGTAATATAATATAATAACTATTATTCCAAACAGCTTTTCAATGACTATTTATTCATAAGCAGTGTCATTTGCAAGAGGTTTATGAAAGGACTGTGACATCTTTTCACCAGTCAAAGCCATGCTCACCGGCTTGCCAGGCAGCTAAATATAACATTTGTTGAGGACAGCAACATCATCACCATTTATAAATATGTACAAATCCATTCAAATAATTGCATTAAAATGATTGCAGATGATTGCATCCTCCGTGTCAGTGGTTTCTTTGTTGCACAGTGAATATTAGCCAAGCTACGCACATGCCAAGGTCGTCACAAAGACTATTAGCATGAGGTAACCCTGGCACATTTTCTCTGATTACGTTGATTGGATTTCAGCAAAAACTTTATCTGAAGATGACTTACTGTGTGTCAGGAAACTTCATTTGAAATAAAATTTGTAATTACGTATGCCAAGGAGTGTAAGTTACTAAATTCCCCCACCCTGTGCCCTCTCAGGAGCTTTTCATTCAGCTGTTTAGCACACTTTTTCTGTTTTACCAAGAAGAAATAAAAAAAATTAAAGAAAATAATGGATGCCTATGTATTCGAATGATGCATTTCTTGAATCAAGAGGAACATTTTACAGCTTTGTTGCCGAACTGTGCAAAATGTACAACACACAGAAGCAAGGGCAGATCCTGTAATGATTTCAGCACATTAATTTATCTCACTGCCCGTTTAACTACTTAAATTAAGCAATAATACATCATAGCAAGGGGTGCTGGCTTAGCGCCAGGCCCACGGTGCCAAAATAAGCTATGTACTGTCTACAGTTTTCCTATGAATACCACCTCACCGCACATAATAACAATAACAGTGTTATCTCACGGGAAGCTGTATGAAAAGCATCACACTTTTAACAACATGTTCATGTGTCATTCAATGCCGGCTCTCATTCCAAAACAAAACTTCTTAGTAAGGAAAGTAAAGGCTTGGTTTGCAATAAAAAACGTGTCTTTCTCACTCTATATCCTACGTCACCTCACTTCTGAAGCACTGGCGTCTCATATTGAGATGGCGGGAAATGACACTTAAAAAGGCAAAGCATGTGCAGTTCTAAGACACAAAATGTCTGAAAGACTGAAAAATTACGTCTTTAAGCAAACACTTGACTAGTCTTTATTTAAATCATTAGGTCCTAAGGTTCTGGTAGCTAAATCCAGTGCCATGTTCAATAAAACAGCTATCACATAGACCGCTATCACATAGACAGCTATCACATAGACCGCTATCACATAGACAGCTATCACATAGACAGCTATCACATAGAGAGCTATCACATAGACAGCTATCACATATACAGCTATCACATAGACAGCTATCACATAGAGAGCTATCACATAGACAGCTATCACATATACAGCTATCACATAGACAGCTATCACATAGACAGCTATCACATATACAGCTATCACATAGACAGCTATCACATAGACAGCTATCACATATACAGTTATCACATAGACAGCTATCACATAGACAGCTATCACATAGACCGCTATCACATAGACAGCTATCACATAGACAGCTATCACATAGACAGCTATCACATATACAGTTATCACATAGACAGCTATCACATAGACAGCTATCACAGACAGCTATCACATATACAGCTATCACATTTACAGCTATCACATAGACCGCTATCACATATACAGTTATCACATAGACAGCTATCACATAGACAGCTATCACATATACAGCTATCACATATACAGCTATCACATAGACCGCTATCACATAGACAGCTATCACAGACAGCTATCACATAGACAGCTATCACATATACAGCTATCACATAGACAGTTATCACAGACAGCTATCACATATACAGCTATCACATAGACAGCTATCACATAGACAGCTATCACATAGACAGCTATCACATATACAGCTATCACATATACAGCTATCACATAGACAGCTATCACATATACAGCTATCACATAGACAGCTATCACATAGACAGCTATCACATAGACAGCTATCACATAGACAGCTATCACATAGACCGCTATCACATAGACAGCTATCACATAGACAGCTATCACATATACAGCTATCACATAGACAGCTATCACATAGACAGCTATCACAGACAGCTATCACATAGACAGCTATCACATAGACAGCTATCACATAGACAGCTATCACATATACAGCTATCACATATACAGCTATCACATAGACAGCTATCACATAGACAGCTATCACATAGACAGCTATCACATAGACAGCTATCACATATACAGCTATCACATATACAGCTATCACATATACAGCTATCACATAGACAGCTATCACATATACAGCTATCACATAGACAGCTATCACATATACAGCTATCACATAGACAGCTATCACAAAGACAGCTATCACATATACAGCTATCACATAGACAGCTATCACATAGACAGCTATCACATAGATAGCTATCACATAGAGAGCTATCACATAGACAGCTATCACATAGACAGCTATCACATAGACAGCTATCACATAGACAGCTATCACATAGACAGCTATCACAAAGACAGCTATCACATATACAGCTATCACATAGACAGCTATCACATAGACAGCTATCACATAGACAGCTATCACATAGAGAGCTATCACATAGACAGCTATCACAGACAGCTATCACATAGAAAGCTATCACATTTACAGCTATCACATAGACCACTATCACATAGACAGCTATCACAAAGACAGCTATCACATAGACAGCTATCACATAGACAGCTATCACATATACAGCTATCACATATACAGCTATCACAAAGACAGCTATCACATAGACAGCTATCACATAGACAGCTATCACATAGACAGCTATCACATATACAGCTATCACATAGAACGCTATCCAGGCTGGAGAGATGATGAGAAAGATGTTAGAAGATATTATTGTAAAGTATTGACACTCTGTTCTGCAATTCCTTGATGCCATGAGCAAATTTCCTCTGATTTGGCCACACGTGTCAAGAGCATCTGGCCCTCTCCTGTTCCCTCTGAAGAGACGACGACATATTTAGCGGAGTGTGATTTGAGATTTGAGTTGGCTTAAGTTTTTTACACTTTTTAGGTGCTTATGGAATAGTTAAAGTTCATTAGATTAGCACGAGCCCAAAAAGCTCTGCTGGTTTGCATGTTCATGATGAAGCGTCTCTAGCCTGCACTTTATGGGAGGGGGTGAAGACAACCTTTGTCTGAACAAAGGTTTTTTTCAATACAGAAAGACTGAGCACCTTTGCTCAAGACGAGACGGAAGTTTAGTTAGCGTAACTGACACAAAGTCCACCCTAAAGAGTTTTAATGGAACTTAGTGTCTGCAACCCGTCGCTGACATTAACAGGTATAATGTTTACCGTGTTTGCCATATTAGTCTATCATGTTAGCATGCTAACACTATAACTGAAGCTGGTGGGAATGCTATTAGTTCTGCAGCTATTTGGTCATACATAAAAAAATAGGGATAATTTAAATTTGACTTGATGATAATGCTTAGATGATCTTCTGATGAAAAACCAGAGGATCATCAAAGTAATTATGAATCCTTCTGTGCTGAGGTCAGGTTGTGCTCGCGTGTGGAGCCATGTGTTGTCGGCTGGTCCCTGCTATTCCTTATCGAGTACTATATCCAGAACTGTGTTTGATTTTATAGTATTGCATGACTACTGCAAACATTACATTAAATTTAAGATGACATTTTTTAGTACTAAGACAATTGCTCCCGAAGAACAGGGAGATGCATACATGATGTCAGACACCCATTGCACCAATACCCATTTACCGTGGAGATTATAGTAGTATCTGCAGAATCTCTAGTTTTAAGAGATGCATCAATCTTCCCCCTAACAAACTTAACCCGTTAGAGCCTCTGACAGACATAATGGTTTTAGTCCCTTTTTAGAATGTATTTAACACTGTAGCCTACAGTATTGTTCAATGTGTGAAAGGTGCTTTCATATTCCACATTTATTTAAGATGTATTAAGATTATCTTAACAGTCAAAGTATCATGAATAGTTACCTCATCGTCTTTTTTTTCCTTTAATGTAGTGCTGTCCTGATTTCCTGTCCAAGACTTTCTTTTGTACTTGTCCTTGACCCTTTATACTCAACTGAAACAGATTGTTCTCTCTTCCGCTTGCCAGCCTGCTCTCTCCCTTCCTGACAAAAAAAGAAGAACCAAATCAATATATCCATATTTAAAGCACAACACATGAATTTAAATGCCCTGCACATGATGACCTTTGACCAACCATCAGACAAAGGGAGCATCAACCTAAACGCACAGGCTACCAGGAGCTAACCAACGCAGCAGCTAACTGTAGCTGGCTGGCTAGTTATCATAATGCCTTGTAGTTACTTACATGGACCTCAAAGCCAGTCTGGCGGTAACCTCCATCGTGGTGCCAGACGCACTCACAAAGAGATTCATGGCGCCGCTGCAGAGCCTCTATTGTGACGTCACAGCGGTTGTTATTTGTTGTGATGTCACAGTGCTGCTCGCCATATGTCTCTCCCTGGAGAGAGGAAGCTCTTCACTGATTAGCAGAGCAGCTTGTTGCCCGACAGGCCGTGAGGTTGAACGACCTCTGGGGGTGAACAGAGCATGGAGCATAATTATGCTTGATGGGACAAGGTTGAAACATATGGTGTGGTGTGGTGTGAGTAGAGAGAGAGAGAGAGAGAGAGAGAGAGAGAGAGAGAGAGAGAGAGAAAAGTGTGAGCGTGCATGCACCATACAAAAAGGACTCGCTGATTACAGTTTGGGATTTGTAAATGGAGCTGAAAAAGCTGTTAATAGAGGAACAAAAGCTTTCCGCCCGCCATTGTCCCGCTGCCCTCCCTGTGGCTCGGTTATCAATAGAGCTCGCTGATCTCATGCTCGTGATTCTGTGCAAAAGAAGACCAGACAGTTTAGTTGAAGTTCTAATTCTATTATCTTGTTTCCCCTGTTGTAAGTGAGACTAATCTGTGACACTCTGGCGTTAGCATTTTGCCAATGCTCACCCATAAAACCGTGAGCCTTCTCCGCTGCTTCCATCACCAATTATTGATATTTGCATGTGAGGAACTTGAAGCACATATGCTGGTAGTGTGAGTATATAGATACATGCATGTGTTTTTGTTGCTGCTATTTATGGCTGGCCAGCCATAAACGGTGTCTCCTCGCTCCGTCCCTCCCTCCCTCCCTCCATTTATACAATCATCCAGTCCAGCAGTGCACCTAACAGCTCACACCAGCTCAGGGTGAGGAGCACAGCCACCGCTGCAACAGATCCAGACACCATCTACACTCCCACAAAACATATGCATGTCTTATATAGTGCCTCAAACGAGCAATTTCATTACTTTCAAAATGGATAGCCTCATATGATAAGTGGCATTTTATTTGTGCCAATCACTCTGTGCAGTGACTTTGAGTCAGGGAGGTTACCGGGTTTGATACCATCGTGCCTTCACAGATCTAACCATAGAACATATCCAGCAACCTGGGATATGACCTGTGGTTGTAAACTGTTATTCATCACGGAATATTTCCCTTGCATATCACAATAAATAGTTGATTTTATATTTGTGTCACTGAACAACCGGAATACAATGTGTTGATTAGCGAGATGCGGTGATTAGAGTGGCCTTTATTTTATGTTTTTTAAAATGAGCTAAAGCCAGGCTAGCTGTTTCCTCTTTATGCTAAGCTAGGCTTACCACATACCGACTCCAACTATATTTCATCTACAGAAATGAGATTGATATCAAAGTTATCATCTCAGTTGTAAAAAGAAAGCAAATAGAAAATCTGAATTCCCCAAAACTTTGAACTATTCCTTTAGGTTTTTTCAATGACTTTCAGACATGTAGTGACATACATTGTACACAAGTTTATATTTCCCTTCAGATCAGGATCCCACAATGAATTTGGGACAGATGTCCACACATTCAGTTGTGTGCATTTTGGAATGTCTGCTAAATTCACTGGTCTGTTGCTGATAAACATATGAACGATTTTAGGAAAGGTACAGGTATAAATACAGAACCACAAATATTTATCAAGAAAAAAAAGGCATTACTTCAGTTGAAATGACTTATTTTGCTTTTTAGGAGACTGGAGCACATCCTAGAGGAACTTCACTAAAGACAGGGACATGAATTGCTCTTTTGCAAAGATTAATGTACAGACATTTTCATACCGCAGAGTCGCAAGAGTGTCATTCTTTTCTTCTTCTGTAGTGCTGTTATGTGCAAAGGAAAATAAAAGTGACGCTACAGTGGTTTAACAGGTGGAGACCCTGCAGCCCGCTGAATGACCCCCTTGCTGTAGGGGCTACTTAATGAGAAATATTGTAATATTGGATAATCCTCCCAAATTTGCTTTCTTTTATAGTTTTCTCTCTTTTATCGCCTGAAGCCATTAAATAGTAAATGTACTTGAACTTGTATAGAGCTTTTCTAGTCTTACAACCACTCAAAGTGCTAGAACAATATGACATCATTCACCCATTCACTGATGACAGGGGCTCCATGCAAAGTTCCACCGGCCCATCAGGACTCTTTAACATTCATACACCGCAGAAACAGCCTGCGAGAGCAATTGAGTGTCATGCCCAAGGACACATTAACATGAACTAGCAGAGCCGGGGAATCGAACCATCGATCCTCTAATTGGCAGACAATCCTGCTCTACCCTGCTTTTTCTAAAATTGTTAAAATAGCTGCAATGGTGTTCAAATGTGTATTCGGTGTATATGTCTATGATATTCCTTTGGGGAATTCTATAAGACCTCACTGAAGATGGGGCAAAGCATCTTTAATGTACATACATATACTGAATGAATCCCATCAGGTCAACACTATATACATCTAAACATGTTGCACAGAGAAATAGTGAAGTTTAACAATATAGCCAGAAAGTTGTTTGATAATGTTGCAGTCAGCCCGGTCTCATTCCCAGCATGTCAAATACCAATGTTTTGTCTCCGCCCTCCGTGTCTGATGCCGATGCACACGACCCATTCTCAGAAACTGCAGCTGGTGCCAAGTGCTGCGTGGAATCGGACAGTGACGCATGTATGCACCCTGTAGCAAGTGTATGGAGAGCAGCGGGCTTGCAACTAACTCCAATGTCAACACACCTGCTGAGAGTAACTGACAGATGGTCCACACCGGGCTGGCCTGGGAGGTGGACGGATCAAACAAACACAGGACTTTCATCCAGGAGACCACTGTTTGGGTCCAGTGCGAACTCTAAAAGTAAATGTGGAGATTTTGTTATGTCAGTCGCTAGTCACGTGACCCATTTGTCACTCGCTGGTGAATTGTTAGCAATTCCATTCTCTCTTTCTAAACACAAAAAGTAGTATTGTTACCTAAAACTAACTTCCTGTGAAGACAGATTTATTTTGAAAAGACACTGTGTATGTAACAAGCGTTTATTGGCACGCCGTCCCTGTCACGCCATCCCTGACACGCCGTCCCTGACACGACCTAAACTGATGGTCGAGGGGTATTGTTTGAAGCTGAGGAGCACTGACCAGGCTTTCAAGTGATTCTAGTGTAAACCCATCCACGGCTAAATTAGACGCTCAGAGCAATTGCTCCGGAAGTCAGCTGACAGTAAAACAAGCAAGAAGGTCAGCGCAGGTCGGATGGGTTAAACAGAGTCAGGACTTTAACCCAAGAGATCGCTGTTCATACACCAAAAGTCAATGTTAACTTACAGCTCATAATCAATGTAGGCTATGTAACTGAAGGTACGTATCACAGAGGGTTTTATTTTAAACCCAAATCATCATCTTATTATAAACCTCACAAGTGGTTTAGTTGCCTTGAGTTAGAGACGGGAAACTGAATACAATGTGTCAACTGATTTATCCATCCATCAATTTTCATCCGCTTATCCGGGGTCGGGTCGTGGTGGCAGCAGGTCCAGCAGGCTGACACAGGCTTCTCCCTCACCCGCAACATTTACCCGCAACAAGCCAAGGCGTTCCCAGGCCAGCTGGAAGATATAATCTCTCCAGCGTGTCCTGGACCTCCTACTCGTTGGACGTGTCTGGAAAACCTCTAAAGGGAGGCATCCTGGAGGCATCCTAATTAGATGCCCAAACGGAGTAGCGGCTCAACTCCAAGCTCCCTCCTGATGTCCGAGCTCCTTAACCTATCTCTAAGGCTAAGCCCGGCCACTCTACGGAGGAAACTCATTTTGGCCCTTGTAGCCGAGACCTCGTTCTTTCTGTCACGACCCAACATTTCTAACCATAGGTGAGGGTTGGGACGTAGACCGATCAGTAAATTGAGAGCTTTGTCTTCCGGCTTTATCTTCCGGTTGTTGATTTCCCGCTCCATTTTTTTCACTCGTGAACAAGACCCAGAGATACTTAAACTCCTTCGCTTGGGGTTGGCACTCCGTCCCCACCTGGAGGGAGCAATCCACCGGTTTCTGGCAGAGCACCATGGCCTCAAATTTTGTGGTGCTGAATCTCATCCCCACCGCTTCACACTCGGCTGCAAAACCATTGAATGCTGGAGGGTTACGAACAGAGAATACGAACACAGCTCCTACTGCAGGCGTACAGAGACCGGACGGCCCGTTGCAATGGGTCCGGCACACCATACTCCTGCAGCACCCCCCACAAAAAGCCCAGAGGGAAAGCCTTCTCCAAGTCTACAAAGCACAAGTAGACTGGTTGGGCAAACTCCCAGGACCCCTCGAGTAGCCTTGTGAGGGTAAAGAGCTGGTCCACTTTGCCATGGATGGGACGAAACCTGAACTGTTTGTCTTGAATCTGAGGTCCGACAAACGGTCAGAACCTCCCTTCCAGAACCCTGGCATAAGCTTTTCAGAATCAGAATCAGAACCATTTATTGCCATGTATGTTTCCACATACAAGGAATTTGTCCTGGCGGAAGGTGCGTAGCATTTAACATTTAATAATAAACATTTAACAATAAACAGAGTGCAATAGACAGAGTGCAATAAATGGGAGCAAGACTATTTACAATTGGGTCTAAAGTAGAAATATATATAAAGTTAAGGTTAAAATAAATGGGAGCAAGACTATTTACAATTGGGTCTAAAGTAGAAATATATATAAAGTTAAGGTTAAAATAAAATAAAGTGCATGGAATCTAACTGTTATGTGAAAGTGACAAGTGTAGGCATGGTGGTGTGTGCAGGGGAGTGACCAGTAGGAAATTGTCTAGGGGCTGACAGATTCAGTCAATAGGGGACCCGGGCTCTGTTGATGAGCCCGACTGCAGACGGGAAGAAACTGTTTTTGTGGCGTGAGGTCTTGGTCCTGATGGACCGCAGCCTCCTGCCAGAGGGGAGGGACACCAACAGTTTGTGTCCAGGGTGAGAGGGATCAGCAACAATCTTCCTCGCCCGCTTCAGGGTCCTTGAAGCAAACAAGTCCTGGAGGGACGGCAGATTGCGGCCAATCACCCTCTCGGCAGAGCGATTGACGCGTTGCAGCCTGGCCTTGTACTTGGCAGTGGCTGCAGCGTACCAGACGGTGATGGAGGAACAGAGGATGGACTCAATGATGGCAGTGTAGAAGTGCACCATCATTGTATTTGGCAGGTTGAATTTCCTCAGCTGCCTCAGGAAGAACATCCTCTGCTGCGCCTTTTTGGAGAGGGAGCTGATGTTGAGCTCCCACTTGAGGTCCTGGGTAATGATGGAGCCCAGGAAGCGGAAGGACTCCACAGCGTTGATGGGGGAGTCACACAGGGCGAGAGGGGCTGTGTACTTTCTGAAGTCCACAACCATCTCCACGTCTTCAGAGGGTTGAGCTCTAGGTTGTTTTGGCTGCACCAGGTCACCAGGTGGTCAGTCTCGTCCCCACCAGAGATGAGTCCAATGAGGGTGGTGTCATCCACAAACTTCAGGAGCTTGGCGGACTGGTGACTGGAGGCTGAGTAGTGTGATAGCCCAATTGTTCGAAGAACACTCTCCGGCCCCCCTTCTTGAAGATGTGAACCACCACCCCGCTTTGCCAGTCCATGAGTACTGTTCACGACCCACATGCAACATTGAAGAGGCGTGTAAGCCAAGACAGCCCAACAACGTCCAGCGCCTTCAGCATCTCAGGGCGGATTTCATCCACCCCTCGGCGCCTTGCCACCAAGGAGCTTTTTGACTATCTTTGTGGCCTCTGCCAGGGATATGGGTGATATCACTCCCAAGTCTTCAGGCGCTGCCCCCTCCGGGTTTAGGAGTTCCTCAAAGTGCTCTTTTCACCGCCCGACGATATCCTCCATCTGGGTCAGCAGCCCCCCTGCCCCGCTGATAACAGCCTGGGGTAGGCCCTGTTTTCCCTTCCTGAGTCGTCGGATGGTTTGCCAGAACCTCCTTGAGGCCAACCGAAAGTCCTTCTCCATGGCCTCCCCGAACTCCTCCCATGCCCGGGTTTTAGCATCTGCGACCACCGCAGCTACAGCACATCTGACCTGCCGGTCAGCTGCTTCAGGAGACCAACCAGGCCCGAAAGGCCTCCTTCTTCAGCTTGACGGCTTCCCTCACCCCTGGTGTCCACCACCGGGTTCTCGGGTTGCCGCTACGACAGGCACCGATGACCTTCTGACCACAGCTCCTAGCGGCCGCATCCACAATAGAGGCTTTGAACATGATCGACTCAGATTTCATGTCCCCAACCTCCCTCGGGATGTGTAAGAAGTCCTTCTGGAGTTGGGAGTTGAAGACCTCCCAGACAGGATCCTCTGCCAGTTCCCAGTTCACCCTCAGTACACAATTGGGCTTGCCAGGTCTCTTTAGGTGGCTCCCCCGCCATCTGATCCAACTCACCACCAGGTGGTGATCAGTTGACAGCTCTGCTCCTCTCTTCACCCGAGTGTCCAAAACATACGGCTGCAGGTGATACGATTACAAAGTCGATCATTGATCTCCGGCCTAAGGTGTTCTGGTACCAGGTACACTTATGAGCCACCTTATGTTCAAACATGGTGTTTTTTATGGACAAACCAGCTCTGGCTCTTTCCCCGCTAGCGAGGTAACGTTCCACGTCCCTAGAGCTAGTCTATGGGCCCGGCCCGCCACCCGGTCTACATAGCACCCAACCCCGATGCTTATCCCTGCAGGTGGTGGGTCCACAGGATGGCTGCTCCATGTTGTTTCTTCAGGCTGAGCCCGACCGGGCCCCATGGGTGAAGGCCCGGCCACCAGGCGCTCGCCAACGAGCTCCCCTCCCGAGTCTGACTCCAGGAGGGTGCCCCGGTTTCCCTGGTCCGGGCGAGGTAGCTTCAGTCCTAGGGCTGCTTATCATCAGGGTTTTTTTAACCGCTCTTAGTCTGTGCTTTCCCCCGAGACCTGTTTGCCTTGGGAGACCATACCAGTGGCTGATGTCCCGGACAGCATAGCTCCCAGGATCATTGAGCCACTCAAACTCCTTCACCGCGGTAAGGTGGCGATTTGCAAAGGAGCAACTGATTTATTTAAAGTGTATTGGGGTTGGATGAACCCATATCCCTGGCAGAGGCCACTAAGGTAGTCAAAAAGCTCCTTGGTGGCAAGGCGCCGGGGGTGGATGAAATCCGCCCTGAGATGCTGAAGGCGCTGGACTTTGTTGGGCTGTCTTGGCTGACACGCCTCTTCAATGTCGCATGGGGGTCGGGCACAGTGCCCATGGACTGGCAGACCGGGGTGGTGGTTCCCATCTTCAAGAAGGGGGACCGGAGAGTGTGCTCGAATTATCGGGGTATCACACTACTCAGCATCCCGGGAAAAGCTTATGCCAGGGTGTTGGAACGGAGGCTCCGACCGTTTGTCGAACCTCGGATTCAAGAAGAACAGTGCGGGTTTCGTCCTGGTCGTGGAACAGTGGACCAGCTCTTTACCCTTGCAAGGATACTGGAGGGGTCCTGGGAGTTTGCCCAACCAGTCTACATGTGCTTTGTGGACTTGGAGAAGGCTTTCGACCGGGTCCCTCTGGGCTTTTTGTGGGGGGTGCTGCGGGAGTATGGTGTGCCGGACCCGTTGCAACGGGCCATCCGGTCTCTGTACGCCTGCAGTAGGAGCTGTGTTCGTATCCTCGGCAGTAAGTCAGATACGTTCCCGGTGGGTGTTGGCCTCCGCCAGGGCTGCCCTTTATCACCGGTCCTGTTCGTGACTTTCATGGACAGGATATCTAGGCGCAGCCGTGGGGCGGAGAATGTCAGGTTCGGGGATCTCAGGATAGCCTCTCTGCTGTTTGCAGATGATGTGGTCCTGTTTGCCTCCTCGGACCATGACCTCCAGCATTCACTGGGGCGTTTTGCAGCCGAGTGTGAAGCGGCGGGGATGAGAGTCAGCACCACGAAATCTGAGGCCATGGTGCTCTGCCGGAAACCGGTGGATTGCTCCCTCCGGGTGGGGACAGAGTGCCTACCACAAGCGAAGGAGTTCAAGTATCTCGGGGTCTTGTTCACGAGTGAGGGTAAAATGGAGCGGGAGATCGACAGGCGTATCGGTGCGGCTGCAGCAGTAAAACAGGCGTTGCACCGGGCCGTCTTGGTGAAGAAGGAGCTGAGCCGAAAGGCAAAGCGCTCAATTTACTGGTCGGTCTACGTCCCAACCCTCACCTATGGTCACGAGCTTTGGATCGTGTCCGAAAGAACGAGGTCGCGGATACAAGCGGCCGAAATGAGTTTCCTCCGTAGAGTGGCCGGGCTCAGCCTTAGAGATAGGGTAAGGAGATGAGTTTCCTCTGTAGGGCTCAGCCTTAGAGATAGGGTAAGGAGCTCGGACATCAGGAGGGAGCTTGAAGTCGAGCCGCTACTCCTTCGTGTCGAAAGGAGTCAGCTGAGGTGGTTCGGGCATCTAATTAGGATGCCTCCAGGACGCCTCCCTTTAGAGGTTTTCCAGGCACGTCCAACTGGTAGGAGGCCCCGGGGAAGACCCAGGACACGCTGGAGGGATTATATCTCCCAGCTGGCCTGGGAACGCCTCGGGATCCCCCAGAATGAGCTGGTAGATGTTGCGGGTGAGAGAGAAGTCTGGGTCAGCCTGCTTGACCTGCTGCCTCCGCGACCCGACCCCGGATAAGCGGTGGAAAATGGATGGATGGATGGATGGGACTTGTATGTTATTTGGGTTTGAGACATCTTGGTAGATATTTGTGTTTTCATCACAAACCTGACTTTCAAATGTAACATCCATGTTTCATGTCATTTGTTTCGGTTTACTTGTAACTGGGCTAATAGCATCTGTTTCCATGAAAGTTGCGGATGTGTTTTTTTTCTCTTGCACAAACTGTAATCACAATTTTAAATATTACAATATAAGGTTTATATCGCTTGTGTAATAACAAACGGTTCTGTATCTGCTGGATATGTAAGCAACCAAGTATTTGGCCACCTGATAATGTAATATGTAATCTCCTTTTAGCTCTGCTTTTGGTCTCCACCAGCCCCTGAAGGAAGTATGTGTCCCTTTAGCCACTAAACGTTCCACTCTGTTCCCCAGCCAGTCTCAAACTGTGCAGGTAAAGTGTACAGATTATCTCAGCTCTTTCACTGAAAACAGCTGCCTGCTGCTGAGGTTGATGACAGCTAGTGGACCGCAAAGGTTTAGTGGATAAAAAAAGTTCAAGCAACAATGAGTTGAAATATTAAATATATATATATCATGTATATGTCATAAATAAAATTACAAAATTGGTTGGAGTGAAATGATAAACACAGGTAAAGTTAATTAAATTGCAATATATTAAGATAATATTCATTTGTTGAAACAACACTACTGTTTAGGTCTCTGCCAAAGCAACCAGTTTACGTTCAACTAATGACCATAATTCAGTTATGCCAAAAGAAAGTTTAAAAGATGCAGAAGTATTTGGTCATGCAATTTTCAAAACCATTCAGATGAATAAAGACTATATGGTTCATTTTAAGTGCACTGCTTATTTTGTAAGAGACTTCAGTGATGTTGTGGCATAAGCATTCCATAGCCTCCACACCATTAATGTTTAGCATGCTTCTCCAATAAACTACGGGGCAGCAGCCAAAACCTTGAGAAAAATCAATTTCATCTTTGGGTCAATGGCCACAAAACATAATTCATATTTGGGTAGTTTTATTTTCTGCTCTTGCTCTTACTGATTTCAAAAGCTACTTGGTTGGCTTTAAATGCTAATTATTTTATAATTAACTGAATTACTTTTTTTTTCTTTTTTTAAATCCACTTAATCAGACTACTCAGTTCTAATGAACTCAGTCCCTACTGTCCCTAAAGGTGATGATGATCTGAGGAGGAGGAGGAGGAGGAGGAGGAGGAAGAGGAGGAGGATGAGGAGGAGCTGGAGGAGCTGGAGGAGGGATATCGCCAGTTAATAACCCCAGCCTCCTCTGGCTGTCAGCATCATGATCGCAGAATGTACCGGGACACCCCTGACCAGCGAGCCGCGTCGCGATGACTGTCCGCGGGCAGAGCTGCATTTCCCGGTGACGCTTGACATTTCCTCAATCCATTAGTTGGGATATTTTTTCTCTCCCCCAACCCCCCCTTCCCCACTCCCCAAAGCGGCGCTGCGTGAAGCTGGAAGCCTTTGGCACATAAAAAAAAGAACTCACACAGAGGCTGCTGCGTCTCCGGCGCGTGTTATTTGCTCCGGCGCGTTCCTCGGAGGCTCCTCCGTCTCCCTGCTGAGGATTTTCAAACTTGCGACGAACCGCCCGCGCGCAAAGAGCAAAGAGCAAAGGGGAACGGACGCGTGCTGCCGGCGCGGTGAATGTAGCGGCCGGCGGAGCTGTCCGTCTGAGGGCGCGCGGCGGAGCTGCCGGACCAAAACGCACCAAGTCTCCCCGTCACCCCCTCCCCCTCCTCCCCCAAATACCCCCACCTCGCCGGTGTCCCGAACACTGCAAACATGTTTCTCATCGGGAGTGTGCTCGCTCTCTTCTGCTCAGGTACGTTCACTGATTTTACTTTAACAGTTATTTTAAAAGAAGGAGAAGAAGAAGAAGGGAGAAACTGTTCGTGTGGTGAAACATTTACAAAGAACGCTTTTTGTCGAGCTGCTGTTCAGTCACAAGTTGGATGGATGGAGATGCTCTGGTCTCTCCATGTGTCCCTCGCTCGTGACGCTCAGAGGTGGAGAGATGCGTCTGCGTCTTCTAGTTAGCTTTACTCCGAGGTGCGTTTAGAAAAAATGTTATGGCTCGTTCTGGTCAATTTCACGGTCTTGGAGCCACGGGGGAGATGGATGGGAAGAAGTGTGTGTTTGTGTGTGTTTGTGTGTGTCTGTGTGTGTGTTTTTCCTGCCCAACTTTTCAGCAGAGTAAAACATTTTTTTGATTTTTATTTGGCAGTTACAGATTATTTAAATCATGCAAATACATGTTTGTCTCAATAATTCCGTTTTTGGGTGATGTCCTGTGATCTTAATCACAAGCCAGCCAATTAAGGGATTGTTTTTAATCATCAGACGTGCCACTAGGCTCCGCCCTTCAGCTCCAGAGCCCTGTGCTGAAACTGAAACAGACCACAACCCCTCTGCAGCTAGGACGTGCTTATAGTTCTAATAATCACTCAGATTATATTTATATATATATACCAACATTGAAACAATTGTAATTTCTGTTGCCATTTTTGTCCCATTCATATTTTAAATTGAGCGCTGAATATAGCGCCTTGTCAGCTTTAATGATTATTTTAGGTCGTATGTCCCCCCAAAAAACTAATTGATTTTATGGTGCCGTAGTGTATTTGTGTGTATGCAAAGAAAGTATCAATCAAGGTCCTTTTAAGATTTTAAAGGGATACTTTTTTCCATTGTGCCTCCAGTTTATACACTTACAGATCCTCAGAGTTTTTTTATCTTCTTTTTTTGTGTATAAAATTAACACTATCTATCTACAAAGAATTGAAGATTTTAAAGATTGTACGCGCAAAAGGAAAAACCTTTTCTCAAAAAGTTCCAAATCTCAAACGTGATATGTTGTGATTGTCCAGCCCGGTATTGACATTTAATCTGCTCGTCGATGACTACTTTGTAATTAAGGAACTTGCCGCCGGGTGTGAGCGTGGCGCTGTCCTGGCGATGGCCGTGTCCATTCCTTTGTGTCTTTGTGTGTTTTGTATGGTGTTGCTGTGTTTGGGAGCCTGTGTGTGGCCTCTCAGAGCTTGCAAATAAAAATAATTTTAAAAAAAGAAGGGGGGGGGGGGCGTCTTTACAACACCATAAACTCCCTCTTTGAGAACGTCTCTATTGTTTATTGCACAATAGCGGCGTTGTGGTAAGGCCTTAAACTCCAGACAGGTGTTTAAGGCAATGAGCTAAAGGGGCATTTTAGTGAGTGACCATTGCTCTTTATTACGTACTTTATTACATACATTACAGATGGGTCAGGGACAAAGACACACAGCCCGGTCATTGCTTTCTGGCGCTGCGAGTGACCGTTAAAGGGAGTGACCGTTAAAGGGAGTGACCGTTAAAGGGAGTGACCGTTAAAGGGAGTGAGCGTGACTGAACAGAGGGACACAAGCTGCTCAGTACCTGAAAATCATACGGGTAGAACCAAACTTGTCAGTGAGCCAAAAACCCTTTATGCAAATCCATCACAGGCATGAAGATAAGATAACAGCAATGGATCACATTCTAGAACAGAGAGGCACAAGTATGAAACTGATTTGATCTGTAATGAATCCCAACGAGGTGGTCCATTCAAAGTTTCCGCTTCTCCGGTTGTTTTGTTAAGATTCCGAGCACTTCCCACTCGCAGGTGCTTCGACGAGGCACGCCCATATCTGGCTGCTGCTGGTCTTGTTTGTTTTTAGTTTCTTGAAGTCACAGTGGGAGGTCGTGTGACCTACTTTAAAAGGAGGAGTCCACAGGATGACGAATGTTTCAGCCGGACCAAAAACTGCCATCGATCATTTCCAGCTGCTTTTATGACCACTCAAATTTACTTCATGGTTTATTATTATTATTTATTTGAGTTAATGAACATCCACACACTAAATCACATGATTATACACGTACAAATCTAAAAAAAATAACGTCAGTCTTGCACATTTTTTATTGTCGAAGCGGGGGGCAAGAGGGGGTCTTGTTATCTCGCCAGGAGTTAATGTGTTTGGTCATGTGTGTGCACGTACCTGTCCGTCCACGGCTAATTTTGCATCCTGCTAAGCATGTTGGCCTAATTTTATTTTTGTGCTCATTTTGTGCTCAAGCTTGCAGTGATTCACGCTTATTGAAAACGTATTGACAGAACGGGAGCAGGTGCAGACGGCACAGTTGAGTCAGACGTGCAAGGGAAAAACACGTTGGATTCCCCTCGAGGAGCAATTAGTATTCCTTCAATCAGAAATGACAGCAGAGGTTTGCACAGGCACACCTGGCAGAGATCTGCACCTCTATGGTTTGCCGCAGCGATGGTGTTTTGCACTTTGCACTTCCACCGCTTTGTGGCACAAAGGATACGTTCTAACCATGGACGGCTCTCGATGGCGACTCAGGTTGGTGAGGCGTGTCTTGACACTCAGACTAATATAGTTGGGAGGTTATTGCAACAATTTCCCTCCTAAACGCACATGTGGATATGTAATCATCATTTCTCTTAAATTTCGCATATAAACCGAGCCCCTCAACCGAGCCCCCCCCCCCCCCCCCCCCCCCCCCCCCCGTAACAGAAGACACACACTTCCTGGTTGGGAATCAGTGGATTATGTCACTGCTGTGGCAGGACTAATGAAATTCCCCCACAGTGGCTTTACGTGTGCACGGCCCCGCTGTGTTCATTAGCCGCGTTAATGGTTGTCCAGCTTGTAGTGACACTGTAATGTTGAGTGACAGTCTCATATATCTCCCTGTCTCCATCGCCCCAGGTTAACTCCCCCCCCACACTTTCTCTCTTTATCTCTCCCGCACTGCTTTCAGGTCGCGTCTGATTTCCTTTTCTTTTTTTTTCCTTCCCCAATCTCCATCTAAATTCCCCCTCGGATTCAGCGGTGCGTCGGAATAAATTGTTCAAGTCGTTCAATGAGGAAGTGCAGTCAACCGACGCCGGTGTGCAAACACATTCGGAGTGGCGGTGGTTGACGTCTTATCGGTGCGCAGGCAGGTGTGTGTGTGTTTGTGTGTATTTTGAGGGGTGGGAGGGTGTGTGACAGGGCTCACGTTGTAGTGGGTTTTTGAAGACCTCTACTGATACTGATCCTGTGTGTTTACCTGCTCGTCTTAGGCTCCCCCTCAACGCACACTCTCCCTTTTTGGTTCCTCTTAAGGCCTTGAAAACCAATCTCATTCAGCTTGTTACTCAGAGTGATAGGGCTCTACAAAAAATATTGTTTTGTAATTTTTTTTAAGCTTAGAAATATCAACGCATCAATGCTGGAGTTAATATTGACATGTCCCACTAAATTTATGGAAATTTGCATTTCATTGCTGAAAATGCTGCACGGTGGTGTGATGGCTAGCACCGTTGCCTCACAGCGAGAGGGGCCTGGATTCGACCCCCGGGCTAAACGGCCCTTCTGTGTGGAGTATGTTCTCCCTGTGGCAGCGTGGGTTCTCATTGGGTTCTCCCGCTTCCTCCCACAGTCCAAAGACATGCAGCTCAGGTTATTTGATGACTCTAAATTGCCCGTAGGTGTGAACGTGAGTGTTAATGTAAAGCCATGCGATAGCCTGTCAACCTGCCCAGAGTCGCCGGACTACAGTATGTACCCTGAGAGACTAATGACCTGGTGTTCCTGCCCTGTTGTTCTCATTTACATCGGGGGCGACTGTGGCTCAGTGGTTAGCAAGTCTGTCTTTCAATCAGAGGGTCGGTGGTTAGATCCCCGACTCCGCTGGTCCATGTTGTTGTGTCCTTGAGCAAGACACTTAACCCTCATTGCTCACCGTTGCTGTGTCTACAGTCTACTGTATAGCATGTAAGTCGCTTTGGATAAAAGCGTCAGCTAAATGTAATGTAATTTAGCTTCTGGCTAGTTTGGTAGCTAACGTTACCTTGCTAATTTCAGCATGTTTTCATGCTAACGTTAAGCTTAGTTTATACTCACTGTGGTGTAGCCGGTGCAGAACATGACATCATCACGGTCACGCATGAGCACCGCGACCAAGCGCAGTGTTTTGTAACTTGGTGCGCGCGATCACGTGTCCAAATAGTTGACCGATAAAAACTTAAAACTCTTTGGATTATACAAAGAAATGCAATTGTTTTTTAAATGCGATAGAAACAAAAGAGGTCTTAAAAATCTTCATTTGAGTAAATAAGGTAAAGCCAATAGTTTACAGGATATCCAACCTTTATTTCTTTATAATGCTTAACTTGTTTATTTACAGGGCTTGTACAAAGACAATAAAGTATTCCATGCATATGAGATATGAATTTACAGATAATTACAATCCCTCCTCGTCATTATGGAGTTTAGTTTATGGTTTTTTGAAGGTTACACCTATATCTATGGGTGTATTTATTAGTTACACTCTTTGTTTTTTTAGATTAAAAATAGATTGTAAAAGCCTTTGTTCCTGCTCGGAGCTCACTGTGGAGGAGGGCTGTGTTTTGCTGTAAACAAAGCTTTAGATTGGTCACATTAATTAACAGAACAGCTGGTGCTTATACTTTATATTGAAAGATTTCTGTCTCAGGCGTTTTGTCTGAGTTCTTTTCAATGGTTTCTAGTGGGCGGGGCTCTGTTATTTCACATATTCTCATGCACCAATCAGAACAGATCTTAACATTTGAATCATCTGTCAATCAAATGGGATCAAACTGCACCCACATATGAAGCAGAATAGTTGAGTGTTTGTTTCTAACTTATAATTTTATTGTTGCATATTTATTCATGACAATTTAATGTTAAAGGGGGAACAAGCTTTGTTCAGTTTAACGTTTATCAAAATGACTCTGCTAGTCCATGTCATTTGACCTTGGGAGGAACCCAAATTGCACCAAATTGTTGCACAAATGGTTAGAGTCCTGATGGGCAGGTGGCACCTTACATGGTAGCCCCCTGTCACCAGTGTATGAATGGGTGAATGATAACGTGGTTGTAAGACTAGAAAAGAACAATACAAGTACAAGTCAATTTACTATTTAATGGCCTCAGGCAACAAAAGAGAGAGAAACTATAAAAGAAAGCAAATTTGAGAGCATTATCCAATATAACAATATTTCCCATTAAGTAGCCCCTACAGCAGGGGGGTCATTCAGCGGGCTGCAGGGTCTCCACCTGTTAAACCACTGTAGCGTCACTTTTATTTTCCTTTGCACATAACAGCACTACAGAAGAAGAAAAGAATGACACTCTTGCGACTCTGCGGTATGAAAATGTCTGTACATTAATCAGTGCAAAAAAAACAATTTATGTCTCATGTCATTTCAGAAACGCACATTGCTCCAAATTGGTGTGTGTATGGTTAGATAGTCCTGATGCATGGTAGCCCCTCCCACCAGTGTGTGAATGGGTGTAAATGGGTGAAGGATGACAAGTAGTGTTAAAGCGCTTTGAGTGGTCTGAAGACTAGAAAAGAGAAATACAAGTACAGTCCATTTACTGTTCAATTGTAAATACTCATTCATCCATTCATTCATTCTCATGTATTGCACTGTGTTTATTGTTAAATGTGTATTGTTAAATGTTAAATGTATGCACCTTCCGCCCGGACAAATTCCTTAAATGTGAAAACAATCATGGCAATACATGGTTCTGATTCTGATTTAGTATTCTAGCAATAAAACATGATTAAAGAAGGACAATAAAGCTCTCCATGCTAGCCCACTTGCTAATGGTCAGTTAGCTAGCTTGTTAGCTTAGCTCTGTTGTGAGACAATAAATTCAAATAGTGTAATCAGAAGTACCATTGCCTTCTGCCTCAGAACTGTAATTTACTCACTGAGGAACTACGTGGCTAATAAGCTACGATAGCCGCCTCCATTCTGGACTCTCCGGCTCTCCATTCCCTCAAAGGTCAGCAAGTTCAAGACATCCGTCAAGCGGATTGAGTAGTGCTCAATGTGACCAGTGGGCTAAACTAAAATAATGTATGCAAGGCCCCTTTTTACATGAAAGGAAATTCTCGACTGATATTGATACATATATGAGAGTGGTCTTACTTTTGAAATGACCTCATCTAAACAAACCAGCTCCGTTTATAGCACATAAAACACACACAGGTGTCAGGTGTTTGGACGTGTGGTCTGTAGGCTATCTCACCATGCAATTACTGAAGATTCCACAGCGCTGCAGGGGTGTGTGTTTTGAGAGAGAGAGAGAGAGAGAGAGAGGGATAGATATTGTCTTATCTGTATTGATCTCCGGCGACAGACGATGACGTCTATGAAGAGCAATGAAGCCCGAGAAATGAGCATCATAAACCTGCTTTGATGATAAGTGTGAAAAGCTGCTCGGAATAGGAGAGGCGATCAGCCCGGGTCAGGTGAAAGAGAGACAGAGAGCAAGGGATAAGGAGAACGATGTGAGAGATAATCAAAGTCCTATAGTACAAGGAAATAAACTCCCTTAAATTCAAATCTGGCTCAAATTATTCAGTAACGCCATTCAACACGTCCACATTGGGAAGTGAAGTGTGTGGTGGGACTCTAATGAACTGGTGCCATCTGTCTTGGGACAAAACACTCATTTGAAAAATGTCACACACGTCGACAGCTCTGTAAGGAAAACCCTCAAGATCCACGGGAAACAGTCCAAACCAGGGCAGAGCTGGCTGGGGACAGTCCCTCTGTCACTGCACATTATTAAAAAGAGCAATCCAGCTCCAGGTCCACTTGACCCGAGCTGATCCTGAATACTCCATCACACCGCCCATCTCTGAGATGTATAAAGAAACCTACCTGCTCAAACTCCAAGAGCTCCATCATCTGACCCACACACTGTATATATGCTGTGGATGTAGTCCACTGCAGACAGTAAGCCCCGCCCTAAAGCATCCTCTGCTTTATGGTCTGACTCTAAATGAGCATAATTTACTAAATGAGCATCGTGCTGTAATGAAGAAGACTTGAAACTACAGATTGAGACATAAACTCATGTTTACAATGTTTACTGAGGGAACACATCAAGAGAGAAGTAGAGTCATTTATATAGACTTCTATACAACCAGAGGAGTCGCCCCCTGGTGGACATTAGAGAGAATGCAGCTTTAAGGCACTTCTGTATTGGTTTCGCTTGGCAGAACCAAAAGTTGGGGCCTGATCAAAACATAATTGACGAGGGAATTAAATGCACGTTGAATTTTGGTAAAATTAAACAAGATCCATCACCGTGGATCACATCCATCACAGTGGAACCTCATTATTTATTGAAAAAGAGAATAGCACATTTGTCAGCGCTAAGACCCAGATGTATATTCCAACTGTACAGATGCGGCGACCATAAACTAGGGATGGAAACAGGTCGTTATCATGAGGATTGGAAACCCAGAGGAAAGAATCTGTTCTAATGGTCCTATTTTATCCTCCTCTGCCCGATGCATGAACCTGTCAGAAAAAAAGCAATTCCGAAACCAGGTTAGCGGCAGAGACAACATGAGACTGTGTTTAGCAGAGGAAGCACAATTTATATATTCCCCTGCACAGTAGCCATATTAGAGAAAAAAAAGTGAATTAGAACTAGTCAGGTTGTATTTTATTATCTATTTTAAAATGTTATGATATATTTATAATTTTGCTCTAATTAGTTGTATTTAATTAAATTTATCGGCTCTCTATTTATCTCTTTGAGACAATAAGGTGCGATGTAATTATCAAATTTACATTGTATGTAATTGTTGATTGTTCTTCTTTGTCAGTCTATCATTAAAGCTTATTGAATTGAATTATAAGAAAAAGAGATAAAAAGATGGGGGGCAGAAAGAGACGGAAAGAGAGAGAAAGAAAGAGAGGATTATAAGTGTTGTGAGGTGAATGAACTTTGTGAAAGAAGTGAGGAAATCTATCTTCCTTCTTCTGTCACATTTAATGAAAAATGAGCAACTCATCTGGCCTCCATCCACCTGGTTCTATCTGATCTGTGTGTGTGTGATAACATTCTTCTCAAAGGGAATGGTGCATCCAAGAGGGTTAGTTTGGAGGTCTTCTGTGTGTTTTGTTGATAACTGGGATTTGGAACTCAAACACAGTGGCGGCAGATGGTGTGTTGGCTTCTGCTTCCATGGCTGTCTGTGTGTGTGTGTGTGTGTGTGTGTGTGTGTGTGTGTGTCTTAGTGTGTTTGTCAAGTATGCGGAGGCTTTAAATTGAGTGCCGTATGCGTGTGTGTTTGTGTGTCCATATTCAAACTCCGTGTCAGCCTGGAGTCTGTGGTCCCTGAAGGTACCGCTGCTCTGTGTGGTCAGAGCCAGGGCTGATCCCAGGTCAGCTGCGGCATGACCTCAGGCCCATCTGCTATCATGATGACAGATGTGTCAGAGACTGGCTTCAGATCTGTGGCTGCACCCACAATCCCCAGTTAGTCTTTGCTGACAGACTGCCCTCTCTGTTGGCGGGGGGCCTCTGCCAGACATTTAGTGTGCTTCTTAAAATCATAAATATGCTTGGAAAACCTGCATCCATGTTTTCTACTTCCTTCATTTCTGTCTGACTGTAGTGAGGCGTGAGATCACGTGAACCATATGATAAAGAGGGGACTGAGGCATGAGTCCATGGGGAATAAATCATAATTTTCCAAACATTTCAACCAAAGAAATCTGTATTACAGAGTCTGAAGTTTAGTGATAATCTACTAAGTTTAATGCTTAATGTGTATACGTGTGCGTGGGTGTTTAAGTGGAGACCACCTAAACCAGGACCAAGTGTATCAAGACTAAGTCCTAGATTTTAAGCCATACCACCTGGAGTTCCACACTGAAGGACTCTTATGATAAAGTGTGCACCATGCGATAGGCATACCTCAAATTGTTCCATATTCTTATAAAAACTTCCACAGACTCCTCTTCACCTCTTGTATTGCCAAATATACTATAAATGTATACGTGTACCATGAAAATGGTCTTGATAAAATAGTCAAACGGTCTAAAAGCTCTAGAACAACCATGCAAGTAGTCCTTAATACTAATTTTTCAAGCTGCTGTTTTCATATGTAGGAGTTTAAGCCGGTGACAACCGAAAAACTCAGTCCAGTAAGGTGGCAACATCCGGTGCTGTCTTAGACCTGCATTATCTCTACCAGCAGGGGGCCAATCTATGTCTCTACTTCTCTCTTGATGTATTCCCTCAGTAAACATTGTAAACATGAGTTTATGTCTCAATCTCTAGTTTCAAGTCTTCTTCAATACAGCATGATGTTCATTTAGTAAGTTATGCTCATTTAGAGCCAAACAGACCATAAAGCATGTATGCTTTAGGGCGGGGAAACAAGGTGATTGACAGGTCACTGACGCAACCAGAGCCGTATACGGGCGTCTCTACGTCAGTCCTCCGCATACCAAATATGGTCACTTCCGTTCATTGGTTAAGAAAACAACCAAGAAGCCTCCAGCCAAAGCCACTCCTCCAAAATGACCATTAATATACATAAACAACAAACACGTTAGTACTCATAACAGTCCTGTGACTGCCGTCCGTTAACGTTTTATCAGAGCATTTGATTTATTGATTCTATGTCGGGATGTCAAGAGACATTTGGTGAAAACCAAAATAAGAAAAAATGCATTACCTACGCTAGCCTCAACTGTACTTAAGTATCATATAGAATACAGTAAATGTATTAATATGTGAGCAGGACTTAAAGCTTAAAGCTGTCAATACATTTTGAACAGACACAAGCGAATATGTTGCTCATGGAGCTTCAACAGCAGTCGGGATAAGCAAAAGATCAGCGGGAAATAAAGGGTTGATCTTCTGGGGATCATGAATGGCATGTGGTCCATTCCAAATCTGTTAATGCATGAGGTATCCAGAAGAAGGGAATGGGAAAGTATGCAGTTTTCCCCTTGATGGCACTAACAAAGATGTCATCCCTCCCACGTGTCAGAAGTCAACTGACCCTTTCTCAACATCCCCATGTTGCACCGCTGCTGCCCATTGAGCCCTTGAGCAGAGTGGACTTCTGCCAGCATGCTTTTCCAGGTTCGTTTTCTGACAGTCGGCATCCTGTTGTGTCTCCAGTGTATGGGTCCTACAGGACACAGGGAAATGGAAAGAACAATGGGAGGCATTCATCACTGTCTGAGACCTTTGCAACCAGTCAGACAATATCCATTATTTGCTCTTTGATCACAATTACGCTAATTATGGCTCCTCTCTTCCCTCCGTTTTTCACAAACAAGGAAGAGAGAATGAGAGACTGTGGAGGCTTAGCGATTCAGAGCCTCGGAGTGTCTGTGAAATGTGATTAGAAATGTGTAGGTGACACGCTAACTTTTGCACAAATGATTCTGGTTCATCTTGGAGGGGGAGAGTGCTGGCTTTCTGGCTTCAAGTGGAGAAGGGGAGCCAAAGCTCAGCTCATATTGTTGATTTTCTGCAAACTGCTCCACATGCTCTTGCTCACACAAGTTTTTTTATTATTATTATTAGATTGGTTGACCTACCCTGGTGCTGCAGAACTAATTTGACCAATATGAAGAAGTTTTTGCTCTGTTAAAAGGTCACCCAGACTCCAATTATTGGCTTTAGCTTTTTCTACGGGATCCCAGGATGGGGAGCCAAAGTCCATTTGGGCTGCAACTAACGATTATTTTGGTAATCGACTAATCTATCGACTATTTTTTCGATTAATCGACTAATCTAATGATTATTCCCCCCCCCAAAAAAAAACCAAACGAACGAAGACAGGCTACTCTGATAATTCACTGATTAACTACATTGCACGTAACATAACTGAAGTCGCGTTAGCCGCAAGCATCCTCCATGAGACGTTCTGTTTTCCAACATGTAAGCGCAAACCTTACGATAAGTTAACGAGGCTAACGTTACTTAGGCAGTTAACTTAAACGTACTCATCAGCGGGAGAAGACGTGGTGGCTCCAGGATGCCTCCTTTTCAAATGTTCATGCATTGCCGTGGTGCTGGAATGAAATGCTAATTCCATTTTGCAGATGTTGCATTGTACTTTTTTTATTTTGTTTGCTGGTAAAATATTCCCAGACTTTTGAAGCTCTCGGTCTAGCTTGTTTCGGCTCTCCCACACTCTGTTCCGCCATGATTCAAAAACGTTCTTCTTCTTTGCCTTGGTGCATATAGACAATGGAAGCGATACTGCCCCCTGCACTTCCGGTAGTGCATTGCAATGCTCAATGAAAATTACCGGCAGCTCTGAATCTTTTTATAATATATGACGCGTCGACGTTAAAAATCCACGTCGACGATTTTTCACAATCGACGTAGTCGATTTTGTCGACTATTCGTTGCAGCTCTAAAGTCCATGCAGCAGCTCTTAGATGCCGTCTAATCACAGGCTGCGAACACGGAGTCTGTCTCTCCAGTCAGAGCCCTTCAGATCTCAGCCGTCAGCCGGGAATGGCCGGCAATGAAACCTGCTCTCTGCTGCGACTGGCACTACTGTTGGAGCGTCCGAGGTGATTGTGGAGGCTGATTGTCAAGGCTGATTTTTGCTTGTACTCTGGGTTTCTAAGCAAATCACGAGATGGCTCAATGGTCTCATTAGCTGCGATAAGCTTTTAGTTCAAAATGGAACATATCAGGGCTGTCACTTCTGTG
Source organism: Cottus gobio (assembly GCA_023566465.1). Taxonomy (NCBI): domain Eukaryota; kingdom Metazoa; phylum Chordata; class Actinopteri; order Perciformes; family Cottidae; genus Cottus; species Cottus gobio. The sequence goes on along the minus strand of CM042216.1, from coordinate 3,166,404 downwards.
ATTAACCTGTTCACATGCAATAGTTCGTATGGTATCGTACTTGTTCTTCTACGAAAGCCAGCCACACGTGTCAATATCTTCTTGTCACAGGGGTTAGGGTTTAAGCAACATAACTACTTGGTTCTAAGGTCCTAGTTTGGGTTGAAATAACCACTGGAGTGCCGTAACAACATTATACAAGTTACATAACAAATAAATCAATTTGACTTGAGAAAAGTTCAGTTTTGACCTTGTTTTTGAAGCTCCAGAAGAAGCAGTGGCCCTTTATTTAATACACACAGAACACTGCTCAGGCAAACGTATCCTGACGTACATGTCTCATCAAAAAGTGATTTATTACTTCTACTAAACAGTCCTGACATCTGGGTCCTCCAGCATTTCCACGGGCTTTGAAATGTATCTCCTCAGGGTTTCAGCAGTTTGGTCAAATCCTGCGTATTCCTGCGTATTCCTGCCCTCCTAGAAGTTAGTGTTTGGCTTTTTTATTTTTTTGTGAGGCTCAGGTTGAGGTGAAATGCTGACCCCTATTTGTTTGGAAGATGTGTCCAGATCGTACACATTGCACCTTTCAACAAATGCAGAGGGCTAGAGTTCAAGCATCATATTACACATTTCTGTGGTAATTCAAAAGCAACTGGGCGTTGCATGTTTGGCTTTCTAAAGCTCTGCTTCAGCTTTACAGTAAGTAAAGTGCTCGTGAATAATTAATGCAGCTTCCTGTTCATTCACTGATTACCACAGTCCCCAAAACGTTGACTCCATTCATCTGAAACTGACACAGCATTTAGTGAGAATCCATGGGATTATGTCTCCACTTCATCTCTTTGAAGCTCGTTGCTGTCCATGTAGAGGTCTATTTTACAGCAAACACTGTGTTCTCTATTCCCCCTGAGATTCTTTCTTTGATGTCAATTTAAGTTTGGTTTAGACTTTATATTTTTTTTATATCTTTTCTTTTTGTCTGTTCATTCGGCTGTGGTTGCCATCACTACTCATTCCCGACCAGTAACTCCTCTCTTTGTTCCAAGCGAACCCGCGATGTGAAACGCATCACTTCCACCCCATCACAGTGGTGGGAGTGCTGTCACCCACGGAAACACTTCTTTTCCCTGTTTCTTCGCCACAGCTCGTTTTTCTCTGAGTCTTTCTGAGGTGATATTTGAACAGAGAGGAGGATAAGAGCTGATAACAGCCAGTGTATTCTGACCAGGTGGATCCGTGATAACAGAAGTGGGATCACAGCGTAGATTAGCTGCAGCAGTGAGCTTTGTGCTGGAAACGAATGCAGCAGGTGTCACGTTAAATCCAACCCTGTGGCACACGGTGTGTAAGATGCACCGTAAAGGCCGAGAGGAGCCGGTGCCACGTTACCGCCTCCGAATCAATGTGGTAGGTGAGGGGAATGCGTATTGACCTGTACCGTGCATGTTATTGCCAAAGGGCGGGGCTTTTCTATTACAAAATAAATTGGGCCAGCCGCTAGATTTTAATACTTGGAAATGCAGACGAGCCATAGATTTTGAACAGCATATTTCAATATATTTTTTTGCTTTTGTTAATGACAAATAATGAGTTTAAAAAAATGTTTTATTAAAAAAAGATTGTTATTTCATTTCTGAAATGAATGAAAGAGGTTCGGTCAGATATTAGACAAAGTTCAGAAACACGCCTCTCATCTTAAGATGCAATCAAACTCCACACCCTAGCGTCCCTCTCCTGTGAATCCATTCGGAACATTTGTCCTTTAATCAATGCATATTATATTATCTAATCACCACAAGGCACTAATTGCAAATTAAACATATTGCTTTGGCGCTCGGAGATGTCCGTAAAAGTAGCAGCCAGTCCAGGCAGTGTCAAGCTGACGGGCTTTATTTATTAGCAGGGCACATCCCTCTGACGGTGCATGGCCAGATGTTCTGAAGACACTTGAGGAAAATAGTATATCATTTCATATTTCTAGAATTCCACTGACCCAAAGAGGGTGCTACAGTTACTGGATCATAAACGGTGGCATACTCTTCAGACAATAAGCACATTTTGACTTGACATTTTGTATTATTTGTAAGATTTGGACTCCGAGAGTTTCTTTTGCAATCTGTTTTACTTCCGCTCACAGAGCAGCTGTACAGACGTAAGCTGAGTCCAAATGGAGCGTCGCATGCTGCTCAGGACCTGGAGCGCCTGTTAGGAAGCACTCGCTGAAACAAACGAGCCACTCGGTTTGAGCGCTGGTCTTCCTGGAAGCAGCTCTCCAGACTCTGGTGTGTGCTCACACAGAGCTGGTGTGCAGCAGATGGCGTACTGTATGCTCATTGTTTTCAGTGGCAAAACAGTGATAAACTCCAGCAGCACTGATGGAGGGTGCTGCTCGCTGCCTGCAGACACGGCGGCAATGACATTTCTTTTATCTTCCCTTCTGCAATTCCACTGATGGCAAACAAGTTTTTTTTTGTTTAGGAAATTATACTGAAATGGAGGCCCGTAGATTTATTTGTCTACATTTACTCCTCTGTCTGTTCCAGTGAAGATGACTTAGAGAGGAGCTTTCTCTCTCTGAACATTTGGAAGTCTGGGAGGAAAAAGGGTCGCTGCTAAACAATTTCAGTACTTGGCCCTCTTTCCGGTCCGGCCGGCCCTCTGGCTTGGCAACATAAAGCACTGTGGCTTGGACTTCCTGTGGGAACGCCTCTCCTGAGGCTCCTGAAGGGGCCGCGACTACAATTACTAGGCAACAACAACACTGGCTACCTTATTCCTTTTGGTGGGACTTCCGTTGGTGCAGTGTGTGTGTGTGTGTGTGTGTGTGTGGGGGGGGGGGGGGGGGGGGGGGGCAAAAAGGCAGAGTAGTACAGCAACAAAGTTGGGTCTGGCTCTAGTTTGCCGCTATAGCATTACTTTGCTTTTTACTTCACCGACATTGGGATTGAGGAGAATGTAAAACCTCCTTCCAATGACAGTGACATTTATAATAACGTGTGCTTCACACAATGTATAATAAAATTCCTTTTGCAGTGGATGTACTGTATAATCTAAGAGAGAGCTCAGTAAAGGCAAGCAGACAGTGTGTATGATGTGGTATTAGGCTGTCTGGAGCAGAGTGGTCTGCTGTTGCTAGATACACTCACCTGCGTAGCGTAGTGAAGCTGTTTTGATTAGTTTCACAATACAGAAATATCAATGTCAAAGTACCATATGATGATATAATGAATTAATAACGGTATGTCAGCTTTGCTTATAACTTTTTTATTTTCTCATCTCTGTTTGAAATGAAGAATTGTATGTGATCTTTCACTGTTACAAGAGTTAAAAAAAAAGTTATAAGCAAAAAAAAGTTTTTTTTTATCTTTGGACAGAGCCAGCCCATCTTTTTCTTACTGTTTCTACTCGTCATGCTAAGCCAAGCTAACCGGCTGCTGGCTCTAGCTTTATATTTACTGTATAGAATACATATATGGTGATAATGATAACTTGATTTATAGACAAAGGACACAACATGATATAGAGGAGGAGACAATAATGATGAAAGATGAAACTGTACGATAAATAAAATCAATAAAAGACACATTAATAAAAATAAATAAAAGGGAAAAAGCAATAAAAGCTTTAAAAAAGATGATATCACATAAAAGCAAGTCTATAAAAACGGGTGATTTAAAAGAAGTCACTGATTCTGAAGGCCTTCTCTCCTCAGGCAGGTGGTTCCAAAGCCGAGGGGTCCGGATGGCAAAAGCACAGTAATCTCTAGATTTAAGCCTCGACTTTGGAACACCACCTGAGGATATAAAGCTGCAAACGGGCTCATATGGGGGGTCAACATTTCTGCTGTGTAGCTCGGGCCCAGACCCAGATGTGTTTCAAAGTGATCAGAAAAGTCTTTAAATCAATTCTAAATCAAACAGGAAGCCGAGCGAGAGGAGCCGGAACTCCGTCTGTTAAAACCAGTGAGGTTGGTTGATAGCAGACAGGAGGGAATTATTACTGGAGTAACGTATCAAGAGGATGACTGTGGGAATAACTTCAGGTCAGAGTGTGAGAGCATTGGTTTAAATCTGGAGATGATTTTATATTTTTATTTAAAGGAAGCAGAACTGGATAACGTTTTTTCGTCTGTGGTTCAAATCTTGAATCTGAGTCAAGTAACTCTGTACATACTTACCAGCAAGGCCGCTTTCAATGAGACAGATTTAGGGGACAGAACAATGAATTCTGATTTTGAGTAATTGAGTTATTGTTGAACAATACTTTTGGTAACACTTTGTAATAACTGCATGCTATGAAGCATTAGTGAAGTATGAGTAAACACTTAATTCATCATCTATAAAGCATTGTTCCACAATTAAGTATTATATTATGCTTCATAGGGTGCAGTTATTGTAAAGTTGTAAACTGTTGTAAAATATTCCTGTTTATTTTTGTTTGGCCTAGAGAAGTCTCTCTGGTCCTATGGCTCGGTAACTGCACCCTATGAAGCATTATATAATACTTAATTTACAAATGGTGAATCCATCAACTATAAAGTGTGGAACAACGCTTTATAAATGATGAATTAAGTGTTTACTCATATTTAAGTAATGCTTCATAGCGTGCAGTTTTATAAAGCGTTACAAAACTTGTTAGTGCAATCCAACATTTGACAACACTGAGACAGTCTAAGCAGCATCGAGGCCTTTCGGGTCGTCAGAGCTCAGTGGAAGGTATATCGGTGTGTCGTCTGCGTAGCGGTGAAGAGGTGTCCTGGTGGTGGGACTCTTTTCACCTCACTCTCTGCAATAAAGCGTATAAATGTAAATATTCCTTTCACAATCAAAGTTGAATTGCACAATGTTTTTCATGCTATCACTGCTTTCTTAAAAGCTGGTTTTAAATTCTAGTGAAGGGGACCTCCACCATTTTACTCCATTTTACACTTCAAAGTGGATTTCCATTTTTTTTATTTACAAATAAGTTGTATAAAGCCTTTACTGTCTCCATAGAGGGCTTTGTGACGTCATATAAGTGTCCTTGAGTCAGCTTCAGCTGGGTCTGAAGACTACAAGTTTGAAATGAAACAACTCTGGGGATGTGGAATAAGGAAGAGTTGATCAGACCAGACCTCTGTAGCCGCTCCTTGAGTTAAAGTTACTACGATTAACTTTTAACCTGTTATGAAAGAATGTCATATTGATGTGTCTATATGACCTACATAAGCAAACAAGACCATCGGTGAGAAGATTATCTGTTTTTCTACATATTCAAAGCATGTTATTCGTCCTGCAACTTCAGACGAAACAATTTAGGTTTGGCAGACTCCTTTAGCTCCTTGATAAGCCTGCCACCTGCCACCCAGATCCGTCTTTGGTTCTCTGCAAAAAAACAAGGCGGAGATGGTGAGGATCTTTCACGTGTTCCAGGACGCCCTGGACATCAAGTTTGGCAGGAAGTTCAATGGAACTTGCCAGTTGCTCTGCAGTCACACTCTGCAGCATTAAAACGGTAGCTTTTCTAAAGGGAGTCTGGCAGCTGCACATCTTTACGCCACGATGCATTTGTCCACAGGGGCCGCCAAATTCAACACACAAGTTAATGTTCCTTGTTGTAGCTTTAACTAGTAATGATTTAACTGGCATGGTGATTTCAACATTTTTTGAACATTTTGTACAGAATTATTATTCCACACTTTTATTCTGAATGCCAGATTAATTTTGGCTTTTGGAAGCTGCATTTAAAAATAGCATCTGAACCGCATGCGTTCAGTTTAGCAGTCCATTCACAGAGTTAATTAATCTGTTGCCTCTGCTTAGCAACTGATCTGAATGCTAATAATTCTGCTACTATGTGACGCCAGGTGGACTCCATTGGAGTTTCTTTATTCAAACCCCTCAAGGGAGTTCATTGGACTTGTATTTGCAAAGCAATGTATTGTTTTATTTTGAACTGTCATTGCACTACCTGGATGACTGAGATGAAGTGGTGATAAAGGGGGGAAAAAACGCAGCGTTTCCAGTCTAGTCGAGATAAAAAAAGATGCGACGGTGGCGTGAGACAGGACAACCTCTGGTCAGAGAGAGGTGGTCGGGATCACTCTGATGTGTGGACACAGTGAGTTGCGGCGCAGCGTCGGGTAGTGGCGCTCCACAAAGGCTGTTTGTTCGACTAACAATGTTTTATGTATGTGGTTAGTCTTTCATCAGCACACTCAGTATTCAATTTACATACTGTCTACTGATCCGGCACTGAATGTTAAGCTGTTTATGCTCCCTCAGCCACTTTATTCTGACACCAAGATATGTGTGTGTGTGTGCGTGTGTGTGGAAGCCTATATATGCCTGTGTGTGTCTTAGACAGATTGCTTTGCCCCCTCCGACCCCCCCCCCCCCCCCCCCCCCCTCCCCTGTGGTTGTGCAGTATTGTGTTCTGGTAGTAATGATGGGTTCTGTGCCTCCCAGTCTCCCTCCCAGCAGGACACACACATAAAAGGGTCCTTCTCAGGGCAGCCATGCATGCGCACGTGTGTGTGTGTGTCTTTACATGTTGTTCTTTTGCAATTGTGTGTACGTGAGTGTGTGTGTGTGTGTACTTGCTGTGTGTGTGCGCGTGTGCATCTTCGTGTGATTCTAAGAACATCATTTTCGGCGGTGCATGCTGATTGTGCCTCATACTGTGCGCGTGTCCAACCCATCACGGTTCACACTCGCTCTCCTCTTCTGCCTCTATCTCTCTCGCCCCGCACCTCTCCATTTCCCCATCCGTCTCTCCGTTCCCCTATTTCTCTCCCCGTATGACATTTCTGCTGTCCTCAAACAACTTCCCTGCACTCTCCCCCTGTGCATCAGCTATTGGATTTTTAACCAGGGGAGCCTCTTCTCTTTGCTATTGCAAATCGAAGCAGACACACTTCAGAAAACAACGGGCCCTCTCTTGGAGAAAGTTCCACACGGTGCAAACGGCGTCTGCTATAAATAAAAACTATCTGGGGGAACGTCGTCTGCGGCTGCATGTCTTGGATGAGGAGCATCCACTTTAGTGTTCTGGAAAAGGAAACAGAAAGGTATACGGTAGAAAATGGGATGTTCCTCATTTGAAAGCCGACCTGAGTGCGTTGTCCGTGACCATTGGCATGACGTCTGGCCCGCAGCCGTCCTGACCTGTTTGGGGAGCTGTCACAGCTCAGACACACGAGGTCTAAACTAACTGTTTAGTTTGGCTGTTGGGCAACTCTGATGTGGACCAGCAACCAAAGTGTTTTTGAATAAGATAGGAGTTTTATCGGCCTTCAATCCAACTCTGGCGTGCTTCACTGTGGGCTGAATGAAAAACAAAGCAAATAGGGTTCTGAGAATGTATGAAGTTCTATCAGAGCATGAATTCATACCTGAAACGTCCTCGACCTTTTGCCTGTTCGAGGACGGAAACAGTGGCCGCTTTTAGACAGCAGAGGTTACAACTAGAAGGAGAAAGGAAATGAACGTTGGTAAGTGTTACGGATAGAGACACATACCGCTTGTGCAATGTCACAGGAGCTTACAAAGTATACGCTGTAAACTTTGCTAAAATTACAAACATTTCAGTTTGTCGTAGCGATGGCTGTAGTGGAGTTGATGGATGGACAGTAAACATGCATCATGTTTTCCTAGAACAGCCGCAAGTCTGCAAGTCTTGGTGGACGTTTACAGTTACATATACCGCTGTCCACTCGGATCCCCCGAGATCCAAGCAGTTGATGGCAGGTCTAAATAGGCAATAGCGAGCTTCTAGCAGCTGTACCAACATGCTTTAAAACCACATCCATCGTGCCAGTGCCGAAACACTCCAAGCCGACGTGCCTCAACGACTACCGCCCTGTAGCACTCACACCCATCATCATGAAGTGCTTTGAGCGGCTGGTCCTGGCACACCTGAAGGACTCCCTCCCACCCACACTGGACCCACTCCAGTTTGCCTACCGCAGCAATAGGAGCATAGATGATGCAGTCTCCTCAGCACTGCACTCTGTGCTCACACACCTGGACAACACCGACACCTACGCGCGATTGCTGTTTGCTGACTTCAGCTCGGCTTTCAACACTGTCATCCCCTCCAAGTTAATCACTAAACTTGGAGACCTGGGCACCAACACCTCCCTCTGCAACTGGATTTTGGACTTTCTGACTAACAGACCTCAACATGTTAGGTCAGGCCATACCTGCTCCACCACCATCTCACTCAGCACCGGTGTGCCACAGGGCTGCGTACTCAGCCCATTCCTCTACTCCCTCTTCACCTACGACTGCAGACCTATGCATGGATCCAACTCCATCATCAAGTTCGCAGACGACACCACGGTGATTGGTCTCATCAGCAACAACGATGAGACAGCCTACAGGGAAGAGGTACAGCACCTGGCCACATGGTGCGCCGAAAATAACCTGCTCCTGAACACCAGCAAAACCAAGGAGCTCATCGTGGACTTCAGGAAGGAGAAAAGAAGCAAGCATGCGCCCATCCACATCAATGGGATGGATGTTGAGCGTGTCTCCAGCTTCAAGTTCCTGGGGACCCACATCTCGGAAGACCTGTCTTGGACCACCTACACCTCCAGCCTTGTCAAGAAAGCTCACCAGCGCCTCTTCTTCCTGAGGACACTGAAGAAAAACCATCTGTCTTCAGCCATCCTGGTGAACTTTTACCGCTGTGTGATCGAGAGCATCCTAACCAACTGTGTCACAGTCTGGTATGGGAGCTGCTCTGTTGCGGAGCGCAAGGGACTGCAGCGGGTGGTGAAAACTGCCCAACGCATCACAGGAACTCCACTTCCGGCCATCGAGGAAATCCAGAGGAAACGCTGTCTGCGTCGAGCTCGCAGCATTCTCAAGGACGCCTCCCACCCTGCACACAGACTGTTTTCCCTCCTGCCCTCAGGCAGACGGTTCAGATGCTTCCGGACAAGGACCAGCAGACTGAGGAACAGTTTCTTCCCCAGAGCTGTTTCCTTATTGAACTCTGCCCCATGCTGACACCCCCCCTACTCCCCAACCACCTCCACCCACAAACCCATCTCCTCGTCATCTCCCCCCACTGACCAAAGACTTTACACCTGCACTCAAACACTTTTGAACTGTCTGCACTAAAAACTGAGCATTGCACTAGTCTAGTAACGTTAGGCAGCTACTGTTTATTATTATTATGCACTATTTAACATTCACTCAATCTGTATTACTTAACTTATCATATGCCCATTTGCCTTTTGTAAATTATGTTTATAGTTCCTGCTTATAGTCTACCTACATTTAATGCACAAATCAACCTGTATAACATGTACATATTACCGCAATCAATCAATCTGTATATCCCGTACCTATATCACTAACTTATTATCTGTAAAATACTTATTATTATCTGTATATTGGTATTTACTGCTATTGCACTTCTGGTTGGATGCTAAACTGCATTTCGTTGCTCTGTACTTGTACATGTGTAATGACAATAAAGTTGAATCTAATCTAATCTAATCTAGAACCACATATTTTGCAAACACACAGATTATTTTTGCTGTGGTGTGACGAGGCCTCGACATATGGTTTGCTAGACATTCCTCTTTTGACCCATTTTTCTCCATTTCTTTTGTCCTCTCTTAGGTGTGTTGCCATCCTCAGCATCCATGTTCCCCTTCCCTTCGTCCCACACGGACTGTGTCGAGGCTCACCGAGTGTGCTCCGCCGACCCCCGGTGCGAGGCGCTGTACCGGGGCTTGGACCTGTGTGCGGCCGACGCAGCGGTGTCCCCGCTGGGGGAGAAGGAAGCCGCCGAGTGCCTGGAGGGACAGGACGCTCTGCTGTCTAAGCACCCAGCTCTCCTGGCCTGCAAGTGCCAGCGCGGCTTCCGCAAGGAGGAGCAGTGCCTGTACATATACTGGAGGGTTCGCCTGCTGCCAGGTCAGTCAGTATGTGGGGGTAGGGGCAGGTCTACAGCTGAGTCTTCCTCTGTCCATTCATCATCTACACTACAGCTCATCCAGTTCAAGGTCGTGAAGACAATTCTCTGCCCAGTTATCACAGCGGGGAAGTGCGGCCTTCTTCTTGGTTATTGCATGCAAGCACATTTTAGCAAGAAGACATCATTTAGAAATTACAGCCCAAGCATGACGTAAACAACAACAGTATCAGTGCAGCTTTAAGGGCAAGTCACACACCCTGTAATTAATAATACACTGGGCTTATTTTTGTCTAATTGTCAAAAGTCCCATACAAAATACCAAAACCAACAATGTGTTGCTCCATTGCTCAATCTTGTCTGACTTCCCGACTCTGTCTGTGGCTCTCAGCCCCAAACCTCAGATTAAAAAAGGCCTCATTAAATAATACATTTATATAAACTGTGTATTTGTTGAATATTTACAGCGATTCACCCACACGTTCTATTTGGGAGTGAGTCAAAATAAGCTACAGTGTGTGTGTGTGTGGCTCACTGATGTCTTTGTGGACAATAATGGAGCTGCATGGCGGTCTTTGCATATACAGACAATCTGTCTAAAGTATCAATCTGTTTATTGTTGGTTTTGCTGTTTTCATCAGATTTGTTGAACATAAGAAAAACGAGAATAAGGCCAGCTATTGATAAAGCAGCAGCAAGCTATTTTCTCTGATAAAGATATAGTGGAGGAATGTGTACGTGAGCAGAATGTGTCGTTATCTGAGCTTCCCCTTTATTAAAATAGCCACGCATGCTTTTTGGGCATGTACGTGCACTGGCTAGCACGGCTCTGCGCGGCTCTTATATGGCGGTTATAACTGCGTCGCAAAAACTTCAAACCCACCCTCCGGTTACCCCTCGGGTAACCAGACTGTTAGCTCCGTCAGCTCCGTCCAGTGTGTGCTGTTACTGCTGTTAGCCCCGCTAGCTAAGAACCGCTGCCTCTGGCGTCTCCATGTGAGAGCCCTTGAGAGGCAATCAAAATGTCCCCATCTCACATAATGCATAAAGCACGTTTTAGTCCCATCATTTGAAATGATTCATTATATAGAAATTATATATAACTACATTATATATAACATTATTATATAGAGAACCATATACAGAGGTGTACTGACGAGTATCTAACTCAATTCACACATTTAGACAGACAACCAGACAAAAGCATCCCTGAGTAGAAAACGATCATGGCAGCTCAGAATGGGCAGTGTGGTGTGATGCCTTGCTCAAAAACACATTCACAATCAAGTAAGACTTTCTCGATACTCATGCACGTTTATTCCATAACTCGGTAGCACTTTATAATAATTAGTAAAGCATAAATAAACAAATTGGGATCCATCATTTATAAAGTATGAAACCCCAAGCTTATTAATCAAGAATGAAGCATATATAACTATGAATTGCATAATAATTAATTACTAATAAGTGTTCATGTTGGAATAATGCTTTATAAATTATAAATTCAGTGTTTATTCTTGCTTTACTAATGCTAAATAGTCTGTAATTATTATAAAGTGCTACCCATAACCCTCACCTGAACACATGACACGTGTCATAATTCCAATCCAGCCCTATATGTCTATGGGAGGTTCGAACACACGCAGTAACTGAGGCAGTGAGCGAGCTGCCGCTACCCAGCGGCCTCCTGCTCCCCTGTGGCCTATTAGTCAGCGGAGCATTAGTGTAATTACACACTCCTCAGCTCCTAACACTGCTAGGCTGCTCAAGCGTGTCATTTCCATAAATATATAGTGTAGAATAGGATTTACATACAAAAACACTTTACATGCTATTACATTCTTGATTGAGCTTGAACATTTGAGGGTGTTTTAGAACAACAAACTAGTCCAAACTAGTCCAGTATCACTCAAGGTTGACTATGTGGACTATGTGAAAGGACATTGGGTCTCCCATCCTCATGTCGGCCACTGATGGTGAGAATCCACTGGCAGGGATTCATAGCTTTGAGTGACACGGTTTTGTTTTTATGACGTTGTGTTAGATGGATATAAAGCCCTCAGTAATTAGATGAACAAGAATTATATTAAAAGAGGAGAGTGAAATGGTGTTTGCATCGTTGCCAGTCTTTATGCTCAGCTAGGCTAACTACGTTCTGCCTTTACCTCAGGACTCAACACAGAAATATGAGATTGATATTGCTCTTTCTAGTCTCATTCTTGGAAGAAAAGTGGTGTTTTTCCCAAAATGTTGAAATACTTCTTGAAATCAGAAATGGAACAAACTGTACTCATAAATTGTCCTCCATTGTTATCCATCGCAGACTCGTACAGGCTGTGCAAAGGGGTGGTAACTTCAGGGACCCTCTGCAGTGCAGGTCTTTGTTCTTCTAATTAGCTTCTGTAAAGTAAACGTCACTTCCATGCAGTGAACCGTCAGAAAATACAGAGACAACTTAATTTAGAGATAAAATAGAATACGTCACCGAATAATTTACACAGAGCAGCATGCTGGTGAGGCAACCTTTACTGGATTTGATCTGTTATCAATCATTTACGTCTATGACTGCAATATAATGTTGAGGATTTGAACATTGTGGTCATGTTGATGACTCGTGTTTACGCCCATGATCCTCTTATCATCGCTGTCATATCTCTTTCCTGTATTGCTGACTTGTACCTCCATAAAGTGTTATCTTGACTGTTTGCGCAATGACATAACCACTAGAATAACCTTGTTATCTTAAAGGAAAATGTTGCAATTTTAAAACTTGGATCAAACGTTCTAGACTTAAACTTTTTACTTACAGCGGTTGAATGCTCACTAAATACTTGTTTGCATGTTTATATTCACTCTAATGTGACCTTAGAGACGAGATGGCTGACCGACTGCCAAAACAACGATAGCTTTCTGGCTTTAATGTGGCTGATGCTGATTTATGAAACTGAGTTTATTTTCTGTTTAGCTTTCTTAGTGTATGTAGGTCTTTTTAACCGGTTCTTAAGTAGTAAACACAGGAGACAAAAGAGTTCAGAGCAAACTTTGACAATATCAGATCATATTTTATCACTTGCCTCATTGGTCCTTTGTAGATTCCTAATGTTTATGAACAAAATGAAGGTCTTCATTTGTTTCTTTACCGATCACTTTGTTTTGTCTGCTATCACCAAAAAATCGATCTGGCTTACGTGCAAGAAATAGCACAGAAACACTCTCGCTCAAAGTTGTGAATTCATATTTAGTATTTTTGAATGTTATTCATATTTATGTATTTAGATTTGTGGCTCAGGTTATCTCTTGCACAGTTCTGGACTTGTTTAGATTTCTATCAAGAAACCTTGTGTCCCTCTGAGACTAAATAGTTTCTGTGGTGGGTGCCAAAGTTCAGTCCTAGGCCTCAGAGATTTACCTGTTTTCCTGTTATTGTGGCCATCAAACTCCATCCATCCCTCCATTTTATTCATTTTATCCATTTTATTCTGGGGTCGGGTCGCGGTGGCAGCAGGTCCAGCAGGCTGACCCAGACTTCTCTCTCACCCGCAACATCTACCAGCTCATTCTGGGGGATCCCGAGGCGTTCAGGCCAGCTGGGAGATATAATCCCTCCAGCGTGTCCTGGGTCTTCCCCGGGCCTCCTACCAGTTGGACGTGCCTGAAAAACCTCTAAAGGGAGGCGTCCTGGAGGCATCCTAATTAGATGCCCGAACCACCTCAGCTGACTCCTTTCGACACGAAGGAGTTTATTTTACCCTCACTCGTAAACAAGACCCCAAGATACTTGAACTCCATCGCTTGTGGTAGGCATTCCGTCCCCACCCGGAGGGAGCAATCCACCGGTTTTCAGCAGAGCACCATGGCCTCAGGACCAGTGATAAAGGGCAGCCCTGGTGGAGGCCAACACCCACCGGGAACGTGTCTGACTTACTACCGAGGATACGAACACAGCTCCTACTGCAGGCGTACAGAGACCGGATGGCCCGTTGCAACGGGTCCAGCACACCATACTCCTGCAGCACCCCCCACAAAAAGCCCTGAGGGACCCGGTCGAAAGCCTTCTTCAAGTCTACAAAGCACATGGATGGGCAAACTCCCAGGACCCCTCCAGTATCCTTGTGAGGGTAAAGAGCTGGTCCACTGTTCCACGGCCGGTTTAAACATGATCTACTCAGATTTCATGTCCCCAACCTCCCTCGGGATGTGTGAGAAGTCCTTCTGGAGGTGGGAGGACAGGATCCTCCACCAGACGTTCCCGGTTCACCCTCACTACACGTTTGGGCTTGCATAGGTACACTTATGAGCCACCTTATGTTCAAACATGGTGTTTGTTATGGACAAACTGTGGCTAGCACAGAAGTCCAACAACGAAACACCGCTCGGGTTCAGATCAGGCAAGCCATTGCTCCCAATCACCCCCCGCCAGGTTTCTCTGCCCACATGAGCGTTGAAGTCTCCCAGGGGAACTATGGAGTCGGCAGGCGGCGCCCTTTCCAGGACCCCTCCCACCGACTCCAAGAAGGTCGGATACTCCGAAATGCTGTTTGGTGCATAAGCACAAACAACAGTCAGAGCCTTACTCCCCGCAACTCGTAGGCGCAGGGAGGCGACCCTCTCGTTCTCCGGGGAAAACTCCAACACGGCGGCGCTCAGCCGGGGACTCGTGAGTATCCCCACTCCCGCCCGGCGCCTCTCACCCTGGGCGACTCCAGAAAAGAACAAAGTCCAACCCTTCTCCAGGAGTTTGGTTCCAGAGCCAGCGCTGTGCGTGGAGGTGAGCCCAACTATATCTAGCTGGTATCGCTCCACCTCCCTCACCAGCTCCGGCTCCTTCCCCGCTAGCGAGTTGACGTTCCTCGTCCCTAGAGCTAGTCTATGCCGCCGGCTCGCCCAGGCCCCCTGCCCGGCCCGCCGCCCGGTCTACATAGCACCTGACCCCGATGTCTGTAGTGGGTCCACTGGATCGCTGCTCCATGGGCGAAGGCCCGGCCACCAGACACTCACCGACAAGCTCGCCTCGCGGGTCTGGCTCCGGGAGGGTGCCCCGGTTTCCCTAGTCCTGGCGAGGTAGCTACAGTCTTTGGGCTGCTTATCATCAGGGTTTTTGAACCGCTCTTAGTCTGGGCTCTCCCCCGAGACCTGTTGGCCTTGGGAGACCCTACCAGGGGCAGATGCCCCGGACAACATAGCTCCCAGGATCATTGAGCTACTCAAACTCCTTCAGGTAAGGTGGCGATTCGCAAACTTACCCAAAAAATTACAAAACGCTCTACATTTTTTATCTACCAGCCTCAGAGTGGACATGACCCTAATAAACACAACAGATATATTTCATGGAAAACTGTGAAAAACATAGTAATGCTTTGGTTTGATTTATCTTTTCAAATCATTTCACGGCCTCATTCCAGATTACATTATATCCTTCCTGTGCATTTGAGGGAGGCCACATTTATTTCCAAATAACGTTTGCTCTCTTTGCCGCTGTGTTTGTCTTACATGTGTTCCTTCGAGGCTGCTGTGGGTCACATTGTTAGTGATCACTCAATTGTTTGCCAATGTTTGTGTGTTCCTTTTCTCCAGGGGAAGATGAGCTGGAAATATCTCCCTATGACGACACGCTAATGGATACTCGCATGGCCTCCTTAGTGGCTGGTAAAACACAATCTGACACACACACACACACACACACACACACACACAAACACACACACACACACACACACACACACACACACACACACACACAGAGTCACTCATGGAGCCACATTTTACTAAGCCTAGACACATGCAAAGCATGTTCAAATTGGTTGAACACATTTTGATTTTGGAGATTAGATGAGTTTTTTCAGGACAAATTAAATTCTTCATTTCTGCCCCAAAACTTGTGAAGTTCCCAAGAAAGCAGGCCTTTGGAGACCTCTGCCAGGCGTCTGGGGCTGACACCGGGACTAATTTAATCTTGTCACCTCAGTTACTGCCTCAATATACTCACAAGGCTTTCATCTGGGATTCCTACTGTTACCCCAATCTGCAAATGGTGAATTAACCCCTACTCTGCAAACACCAAAAAATGCTGTTTTAATATGATTCACCTTTAGTGTACATGTTGGGAAGGCTATGGAGGAAGGATGAGGATCATCAATAAAGTGAGATGCTATAGTAGTTAAGAAAAACAAAAAGTGTCCTTTCTGCCAGAGTAGTGGGTTGATACTACTATTAGCTACTTCTTCAACAGTGAACACGTTATATGTAGTATGTAGTCCTTTACTTCTGCAGCAATGTACCGTAGCTATTCTCGTATGAGGTTTGGCACTTCCATTTTTGGCAATCGTCACAACTTTCTGCACACACTGGTGCTTCGCGTCCGGCTAATTTGATCTTTCCTCGACCCCTTTAGCGTCATCTTTCATGCAACTGGATGGTGAGAACCAGTGCCTGAAGGCAGCACAGGACTGTGGCCTGTACGAGAAGTGCGGCTCTCTGCGATCAGAGTACGTCCTGGCCTGCACCAAACGGGTGCCTGGGACCAACCGGTGCAACCAGCACAAGTGCCACCGAGGCCTGCGGCGCTTTCTGGAGCGGGTGCCCGAGGAGTACAGCCTGGGTGTCCTCTTCTGCCCCTGCACCAACACCCTGTGTGGTGAGAGGAGGAGGAAAACCATTGTGCCCTCCTGCTCGTACCAGGAGATGGAAGGTCTGCAGCCTAACTGCCTCCACCAGCAGAGCTTCTGCCGCAGAGACGACCTCTGCAGGTGAGACGTGAAGCCGGCAACAAATCGGATTTAAGAGACTAGACTTGGATTGTCGGAAGATCAATTGGTGTATCCCTAGGCAGTTTGATTACATATTTATTGCAGAGTGGATAGCAAGGTATCTAACATTACTTGCATACAGTACAGTATGTGTTTATGTTTAAGTGTGTGAATAAACACATTTTGTAAATGTCAAATGTCAAAACCTTTCAGTTCCCTGTTAAATCGTGCAGACGGAGTATTGGGGTGTCATTGGGTGCTATAAAAGAATCAGGGAATTTAGACTATAGTGTCTCTAAATGGCCGACTATGACATGTCAATGGCTAATTGATTACCCACAGTGAATAATCCTAACAGTCTAAATTGTACTAAATGATGTACATTTTCTAACATTATTCATGGTGCAGCTAAACGTTAAAAGAGTAGGGTTATATAATGTTTGTTTCTGTTCACACTACAAGTGACAAAGCAACAGGCTTCAAATCATGTTCAATGGAAACCGCTGATATGAAAAAAAATGTTGGCCCAACATGTCATGCATCAAAAGTTCTCTCAACGTTTTTAAGCGGATCCTTTCTGTCTCTACTTCCTGTTGCATTACTAAAGCAAGGGAAGTGAACCTATTCCTGCTATTAGCTAGGTCCCAGTGCTATTTAAAAACATATTTATGCTAAGCGCTGGTTGTCTTTCTTACATTTTTTATACAAAATAAACAAAATAAATATGATCGGTTGTCGTTTCTCCACCGCGATCGCCAAGTGTTCGTAGTGTCTTCCAAATGTTGCAATGAAAAGCCTGTTGCTTTGTTAGTGGTGGTATGAGCACAGATATAGAGCTTGGCACTGTTACGGTGGTTTGCTATTGGTCCACAGAGGCAATTCATATGTCAAAGTTTGCTCCATGCGAACAATTGTTGAAGATTTACTTTCAGATTCAACTTTATTGTCATAAGTACAATCAATGAAATGCAGTTTTAGCATCAGACCAGAAGTGTAAAAATACGCAGTAAAAGAGCAATGCAATGTGCTAGATAAATAACAGATACATAATAATTAATAAGAAAAATTTAAAACAACAGTAGTACTTTTCTTCTGTGAATAGATTTATGCATTTAAAATGCAAACAATGATTGCGCATTCATTTTAGTGTGCCTTGATGGCCTGATTGGCTCTCCCATCCTGTAATGTTAATGTGTGGAGAATAATACTTGATACAAATGTGTGTACATAAAAAACCGGCATAAATTAGTAAGTCGGTGCATATAAATCCCAAAGTCCTACATAGATTGGCGTCTCTTGAACCCACATTTGATAAGCACGCAAACACACCCCAACATGCACATCCGGACTTCCTGCCCACTTCTCGTGTTTGATGTTGAGTTGTTGTTTGTGTTGTTGCCAGGTCCAGACTGGCTGATTTCCTTAATAACTGCCAGCCATCTCCTCTGACGCCCAGCGGCTGTCTGAAAGACTCAGCGGGCCTGTGCCTCCGAGCCTACGCTGGACTCATCGGTACGGGATGTGGGGGGGAACGGTTAGGGAAGGAGGAGTGATGTGAATTCATTTTACTGCCACCATAACATAACTTCTAAGAGAAAATGTTTCTCTGTCGGACAAACATCAGAATGGAGATTTCACTGAAACATGAGAGGCTTTGGGCCCTTGAACTGTGTAATATAACTTAGCAGTAATTTTAATTTCTGATCAACAATTGACCAATCTACCAAGTAATAGAGGTAGAGCTACTGAGAAGGCAGAAATAAAGATAAACATGATAATGGTAACCAATCTAAAAGTCAAGGAGTCCGCTCAGAAGGGCAAGAGAGAACAATAATGTGATCCTGCTGGATCCGACCACATAATGTATTTTACAGCAGGCTACTTGCACTGTGCACCACTGAAGGCTTCAGTATCAAGAACCAATTGAATAAACCACCAACAAGTCATTTGTTTATTTCTGTTTATTTCAATCCCCTCCTAATGCTATCATCTACCAATAAAATATCTCCTAAACTAAGTAGCTGAGCTACGAGGCTACATGCGTATGTTAGCAAAGCATCCACAACAACCACAGTGATAGCAGATGGCCAATTCATACTTTTTGTGTCCACGAGGGTTCACTTTGGTCCACTTTGGTGCACGTGACGTAAACATTACCATTTGCTTAGTTCCCAAAGTGTCCGTGCAGACGCCAAGCGAAAGATAAATGAATCCAACACAAGTGCCAAAAACTAGCAGTTGTCTGAACGACCACTTGAGGCTGGCTCTAAACCCATGAACCCCCATGTGAAAATGCCCAACTTCTGTTCTGCTGCCCAACTGCAGAAATAACCATGTTTACAGTCTACTCCAGTTTATTTTCACAATCTAGTCCAGTTGGTGGCGTATGCATCACTTGCTGCTTTGCCAAGAGAAAGAATAAAGCAACAACATGGATGCTTGTTTTAATATTGATTGTGTGAGGAGATCCTCTGTTACCACACATTTATGGAATTTGTCTTTTAAGGAATACATAGAACACCAAATGGAGTTGAATTCCTGGGAGACAACGTTACGGTGCATTACCGCAACCAACTGGACTGGAGTGTGGATCGGGAGTTGTGCATGCGTGGGACGCTACACCGCCGTGCTCTCTCAATTGTACAATGAATAGAACCGAGGCATAACAATTTTATAAACCATGAAAATTTCACCACGTAAATTTAGTATTTTGTTTATTTTGACTGGCAAGCTGATTCAAGCTTTTTCAAAATTGTTATTCTTTGTCATGAATAAACATTCAAACATAGAGGCCCAAACCATCGGATGGTCTACAACACTTGTTGATGTAAGACACATCACAGGACCACATGGGCATACTGGCTTGCATGAAGAGATGGACTGAAATGAAGAGAAAAGACAAAGACATTAGGGTTAAACCGTAAATATGTGTCATGAGTAGCATGATCTCCAAATAAAAGTATCTGCACAGAATGGGGATATGGATGGAATGGGAGCGTAATGTGGTGGAGAGGCAGGAGCAGTGTCAGCGAGGTGGATGGACTGAGCAGCAGCAGAGGAGAAGAAGCAGCAAAGCTAGAAAGTAAGGATGCGTGATACCTGAAGAGATGTGGATGGCGAGGCAGTGAGTGGCCCTCTGCCTGCTCTGACAGTGATGGACGACTCTTCTAGGAGGCCGGTATCTTTCTTCAAGACACAGGCTGCATAATGCACATATTTACCAAAGGGTATCAGAGATAATCAAATGTCATTGTAGTGCATTGTTTTCCTGAAGAAAAGAAAAAAACAGATTGTAAATATATATATTTTTTATTTTGACACTACAGTTATTACAACTAAACAAATGAGATGTGACATGTTAATAAGTGATCATTACAGTTGTTGGTAGGTCTATTGTCGAACTTTGGATGGAGCCGTTTCCCCCTTCTTTAAGTGCTTTTTTTATGCTAAGCTAGGCTAATCGACCCAACTCCAACTTCAAAGTTAATGGACAGACATGAAAGTGGTATATACTTTCTCATCCCCCACTTGGAAATAAAGCCAGTCACTGCATTTCCTAAAATGTTGAAGTGTTTCTTTTTATTCTTTACACACAAAAGTGGGGTGTTTTTGGCATAGTGTATGTGTGTGTGTGTGTGTGTGTGTGTGTGTGTGTGTGTGTGTGTGTGTGTGTGTGTGTGTGTGTGTCTATGTGCGTATTTCGCACTCAGCTATGGTGTTTGCTTCCTCAGCTTCATCCAGCATCCAACACATTGTCAAAATTGGGCTTTCTGCCTCTAAAAGTTGCCAAGACGGCATTGAGCAGAAAAAAAAAGCTCCAACTCCGGACTTCAAAATGTGCCTTCAGCTCCCCTAGGAGAAGTCACAGAGTCGACATCATGTTTTTCTGCAGGCTATGTTTCAGATTAGTTTGAAGTAAAAGAACAGCATCCTGCTTCTGTGTTGTGCCGTGAAGCAATCTGAGCTGATTTTCCTCCCAAATTGCTCAGAGTAAAGTGCGGTGTCGAAGCCAGCAGTGGCTTCCAGGATAATACTGCATCTGGCAGATGTGCTTACACCTCTGAGTTACTGTGATACAGATGTCTTCCCATTAAAGTAAAACACAGAGATCCTCGAACTTGTACCCCAGCTAACATGTGCCTACTTTGACCCCTCTGACCTGTAGGTACCATCATGACTCCCAACTACGTGAGCAACAGCTCGGCAGACGTGTCGCTGTGGTGTAACTGTGAGGGCAGTGGCAACCAGTGGCAGGACTGTCTGAGACTGCAGCGCATGTTCACCCACAACGCCTGCCTGCGTGAGTCTGCACCCCACACACACGCTGCATGTCACGGTCTTTTCATATGCTGTGGGCGGATTCTGAGTTGGACTACTACAAATCGACTTATTCCTTTGTTGAGCCTTCAAACTAAAGTGATGACATTTTGATCAGACTTCAGAGAGTTTATCATCATCATCGTTATCATCTTTTTTTGTTGTATTTGCAGTGATGACTGCTTAACACTTTTAATACAACATTTTTCTGATTCTAATCCAAGCTGTCATCGTTGAGGATGGGTCACCGACTGGCCAACAGTCAAAAACTTTAGCGTCTCTATGAGACACACCCAGCTTTATTCTGAACACAGGACTTTCACCAAGGAGACAGCTGTGGAACAAAGTCGGTGTTCACTTATTTTAGCTTAGTTTAGTCTGTTGCATACCAGACATACTTATTGCTCCTCAAGAGTCGTACTTATTCAAACCCAAACCGATCTTTTCCTCAACCTAACCAAGTACTTCTGTTGCTTCAGTACACCTTAAAACCCATTAGACTTTCTATGTTTATTTTGCTCAGAGCTGACACTGGAGGGGCACCTAGAGAGTCCCAGTTTGAAGTGAAGGGCCACTCAGCAAGCTGCTGTATTAAACCAGCTGGGAGTGGGAATGTCGACTGGCCCAGAGGCCACCAGAGCTCTTGGTTTGAAGTGGGCCAGTTTGATTGTGGTAATTTGATTAATTGCTTTATTATTATTAATTGTTTTGGGAGTATGTACCGCCATAGCACAAAATCAACAAAATCTGCATTTAATGAAATTACCACAAAATCATTTATACAGGACCTTGGGCCGGGTCGTATTTCAGGAGAGGGGGATTCTATAGGCAAAACCTAATTAAAATGCCATGTGGGTTATGTGCGCTGCATCTGATGGATACTTGTGTACACTAATTCACATGGAGCGGGAAGAACGGGGGATTCAATAAGGGCACTCTGCTCATTTTTATTGTTGTTGTTTGTATGGTGAAGTTATTAATATGTCTGGTGAAAATCAGACAAAAAGGAGCCACACTGTATCGAGGAGGTGAAACTTGTATTTGTACATTAATCCACCCGTATTGGTGGTCAATTAAACAATAAGAAAAAGAAGCTAGTTGAGAAAAACTAAGCTGTTGAAGGTACCTGCATGTGTTAAGTACAGTGCTTAATCAGGACGTAGTTAGCCTAGCTTAGCATAAAGACTAGAAGCTAGGGAGTAACAGCTAGCCTGTTCATAGTTTAAAAAGTGGGAGGGAGTACAAATAAAATATGTTTAACTTACACAAGTTTAAAAGTTATTTTTAGTTTTATAAACTAATGGGATTCATGTTGATGAATGTGAAGAGACAGTGACAACCATTTTGTTTAATTTGCTATGTATTTATTTACCTCTAACATGTAACACATAAAAAAAATTAAAAAAAAGTAAATATACGTAGCAAACTATTAATGAACACATTGTAATTCTCAATAACAAGAAGCATCAGTAAAAAAGCTCGGCCTATAACAGATTATTAAACTGTTAAAAAGCAAAATATAACCGAACCGTTGAATCTGCACTATTGCACAAAGGAAATATTGATATTCAACAGTTTCATTGATGCTGCACATGAGTGAATTTCCAGTTCTTACTGAGGCAGCGTTGATTGTTCAGTGTGACAGAGCTCCGGCTTCTCTCCTTCACACACCAGCAGGCACAAAAGAAGCTCTTCATACAGCCTGCATGCAACTGAATCATATTCTTCATGAGGTCATGGGTTAGTTGTGCCTTTTGTAGTTCAGCCATAGCACGACATCCGCCGGAGCATCATACTTACTGAGTTTAGTGAGTGTAGTCCTCATCAATCCTCCTTCACATCTTTCCTTGACCCAGTGACGTTTTTCACAGAGTGAAGGAAAAAAGGTCATTTTTTGACTGCAGCCTTGTTATCATGGTGAGGTTGCCAGTTTGGGTACCAGCCTGCATGTCCAGAGAGCAAGGCAAGGCAAGGAAATTATTTCTATTATAATTACTATTTATCATGGTTTCATGATATGTATTCCTGTCCCATGATGCCCTGTGTGCACTTTCAGACTTTTTACCCCAAATAATTTGATTGATTTATAATTGTGGGATTGTTTGTCACATTTAAAAGGCTAACCAACAATACTGATATCCATATTATTCAAATAACCCCTGTTTTGAATAATGAATCTGAGGACCCGAATTATGGAAACAGAATTAATGTGTCACCATCAAAGACACTGAGGAACAAGTCAAAGGGAATATATGAAGAAAAATGTCTTGGACATTGACGTCTGCTGAACCGGCTCAACATGAGGAGATCTCCACCTCTTTATGTGTCAGCTACATGCTACCAGCATCCATAAGAGTCTTACAGTGTGCGTCTGCAGCCCGGGGCCTCTGCAGGGCTCAGGAGGTGCGTGGCGAGGAGCCGGAGGGTAGAGCCCCCCCCCCCCCCCCCCCCCCAGCTGTCACTCAATCACAGCAGCTGTCGATAAGGCCGTCGATACACACCGAGCCTGCATGTCCAAACACTAAAGGCGGGGTCGATGCGTCAATGCACTTCCCATAAAACTCTGCGATTTATCAAGCCGCCGACAGCTCGGACAATAAAGCTGCCAAATAGATCTGTAGGTTCACGCCCACTCAGATGCAGCATCGCAGCACCAGGAGGGTTCAGACACACACACACACACACACACACACACACAGGCAGTGATGGGGTTGTGTCTCCATGCAGGTAACTCTATCAGCTGGATGGGGAGCCCCGGCTCCCTGCCTGCAGACAGCACCTCCCCTCCGGCTCCCAGACCCTCCCCGCTGGTTCGGGAGGACGAGCTGCTGAGCAACAACCACCTGCCTGAGCACAACAACATCGTGAGTACCACCTCAGCTCGTCCCACCTCAGCTCGTCCCACCTCAGCTCGTCCCGCACGTCGCCTTCGCATTTCAAATTACCTTTTTGTCCCAAGGCCTTTTCTATTATCTTTGGTTTGAGCTCATCTTGTCACTGTCACACAGCATGTTGTTTATTTATTGCATTGGTTTTATCTCCATTGCTTTCCTTTTTTAAACTTTTTTTTATTACTTTACTGTTACCATTCACTTTTGGTTTGTGTCAACAGATTTCTTTTATATAGTTGCCACGTATTTTCAATTTCAAAATGTGTTAATACAAATAATCCACCACATGTACTCCATTTGACCAATCTTTGTTGCTTATATTGCTTATATTGTTTTTTTAAGAAAAAGAAAAAAGAAGAAGTGACATTTATATGTCTTTAGTAGTCCAAATAACAAGTATATACATTTTATCAGTGATGCATTAAAAAGAAAAGCAGAACATCCTGACGTTTTCTGCTTGGAAATTGTCTGAAACGATTAATAAATTGTCATAAATAACCAAAATAACAGCAACACAAACGCAATTTGCAGAGGAATGCAGTCAAATACAATACAAAAATCCATAGAATTACTTTTTTTGTGGAGTTCTAACAAGTCATGAATTGGAAAACACCCCTGTGGAGTGTTTGACCTCTAGTAGCCCTGTGGAGCTGTTTAAAAAGAAAATAAAGAGTTTTGTCTGCTCACACAGTTGACGTGGCAGACACTGCCCAGTGGCCTCACATTATCTCCCTGATGTAGAAGCGTCGGTAACACGGCAGCGTATGCTGCAATGCAGCAAAGGCAGTGAAGAAGAACACAGATCGCAAATGAACATGGACGCCAACTTTCACAATACAATCTGCTTTGCAAATGTTTTACTTGAAAAGGAAATACATTCAGAGGACCCACCCCGTGCATTTTGGAGAGTAACATTCAATGTCAACAGAACTTTTGTTTGTTGGGGAGAAAACTCCTCAGGGCACCTTTAAAAACGTCAGGGTGCAATACATTTGAGCGTACACAGAATCTAATAGAGCGATTGGTTCACCTTTCTATAGATTTCCTTTAAAGACCCCGGAGACGCATTACTGTCTCGTAAGATGATTGACATGAAGATTGCAGTGTATTAATGTTAATGCACAGCTCCAATGGACGGCTTTCACTGTGGAGCAACATGCAGCAGGAAGTGCTAAGGATATTAGTCAGCACTAATAGCAGATTAACAGGGTGCGGATGTGTAACCCAGAATGGTAGCCACTGTTGTTCAGAGGTAGAGCACTAATGCAGATATTTCACGCAAGCTTTGTAACTGATATATAGACAGACACATTGCATTTTTGACACGATGCATTGGGTATTAGCTGTGATCGATGAGATCAGCCTTTCATTGGAAGTTGTCGTCCTCCTGAGAAGATCAAACCTCTCTTCAGCGGTCGTCGGAACACAATAGTGGTTCAGCATTAGATTTGAAGATGAAAGGAGCAGCTCTGGGGCATGGAGTTATCAAAGCACTTTGGCAAGCTTTCAAAAGATTCTACAAAGGGTATACGATCCGACAGGAGCAGTGTTTTCTTGGGCCGCTGGGGTCCGGGCGATGAGAAGGTCCTCATGGACACAGTTTTAAGTTATTCAGAACTCGAACCAGATGTAAGATCTGCAAACCTGGAGAAGCCCTAAAAAGTATAAAAAAACGACATGCATCTTAACCTGAACCACAAAAAAAGAAGGAGACTATTAAGGTCTCTTATCGTTTTCAGGATCATGGCTGACAGGGAACTGTTACGTTGTGCTGCAAAAACATTTTTGTAATGCGTTAAATATTCAGCAAGCCTGTGGCGAGGGGAAGCATTAATGTGAATGCTCAACCATTAGGGGGATTGCTGAAGTTGTGGATTTACATACGACATCAGCGGAGTGTTGCGATTGGCTCGCTCCACGTGAGAGTGTCTATTGTCTTGACTCTTTAAGTTTGGTCCCCTGTGATGACGGAGGATTATAGTTCCATAGCAGTCAAACCCGCAAACCCAAAGATTCCTTCAGCACCCACACACTTCCATGTTATCTACTGTCTCTAAGAAACATACATATATAATATAGGATAAAAGAAAGTAAAAAATAAAAATTACATAAAATAATAATGAAATAGTACAATAATAGCATTTAGCACAAAATACATGAAATAGTGATCAATCAAAAGAACCACCTCAACTCAACCCTTATCTCTAAGGCTGAGCCTGGCCCCCTACAGAGGAAACTCACCTCCTTACCCTATCTCTAAGGCTGAGCCTGGCCCCCTACAGAGGGAACTCACCTCCTTACCCTATCTCTAAGGCTGAGTCCTACAGAGGAAACTCATCTCCTTACCCTATCTCTAAGGCTGAGCCCTACAGAGGAAACTCATCTCCTTACCCTATCTCTAAGGCTGAGCCCTACAGAGGAAACTCATCTCCTTACCCTATCTCTAAGGCTGAGCCCTACAGAGGAAACTCATCTCCTTAACCTATCTCTAAGGCTGAGCCCTACAGATGAAACTCATCTCCTTACCCTATCTCTACGGCTGAGCCCTACAGAGGAAACTCATCTCCTTACCCTATCTCTAAGGCTGAGCCCTACAGAGGAAACGCATCTCCTTACCCTCTAAGGCTGAGCCCTACAGAGGAAACTCATCTCCTTACCCTATCTCTAAGGCTGAGCCCTACAGAGGAAACTCATCTCTTACCCTATCTCTAAGGCTGAGCCCTATAGAGGAAACTCATCTCCTTACCCTCTAAGGCTGAGCCCTACAGAGGAAACTCATCTCCTTACCCTATCTCTAAGGCTGAGTCCTACAGAGGAAACTCATCTCCTTACCCTATCTCTAAGGCTGAGCCCTACAGAGGAAACTCATCTCCTTACCCTATCTCTAAGGCTGAGCCCTACAGAGGAAACTCATCTCCTTACCCTATCTCTAAGGCTGAGCCCTACAGAGGAAACTCATCTCTTACCCTATCTCTAAGGCTGAGCCCTACAGAGGAAACTCACCTCCTTACCCTATCTCTAAGGCTGAGCCCTATAGAGGAAACTCATCTCCTTACCCTCTAAGGCTGAGCCCTACAGAGGAAACTCATCTCCTTAACCTATCTCTAAGGCTGAGCCCTACAGATGAAACTCATCTCCTTACCCTATCTCTAAGGCTGAGCCCTACAGATGAAACTCATCTCCTTACCCTATCTCTACGGCTGAGCCCTACAGAGGAAACTCATCTTCTTACCCTATCTCTAAGGCTGAGCCCTACAGAGGAAACTCATCTCCATACCTTATCTCTAAGGCTGAGCCCTACAGAGGAAACTCATCTCTTACCCTATCTCTAAGGCTGAGCCCTACAGAGGAAACTCACCTCCTTACCCTATCTCTAAGGCTGAGCCCTATAGAGGAAACTCATCTCCTTACCCTCTAAGGCTGAGCCCTACATAGGAAACTCATCTCCTTACCCTATCTCTAAGGCTGAGTCCTACAGAGGAAACTCATCTCCTTACCCTCTAAGGCTGAGCCCTACAGAGGAAACTCATCTCCTTACCCTATCTCTAAGGCTGAGCCCTACAGAGGAAACTCATCTCCTTACCCTATCTCTAAGGCTGAGCCCTACAGAGGAAACTCATCTCCTTACCCTATCTCTAAGGCTGAGCCCTACAGAGGAAACTCATCTCCTTACCCTATCTCTAAGGCTGAGCCCTACAGAGGAAACTCATCTCCTTACCCTATCTCAAAGGCTGAGCCCTACAGAGGAAACTCATCTCCTTACCCCTATCTCTAAGACTGAGCCCTACAGAGGAAACTCATCTCCTTACCCTATCTCTAAGGCTGAGCCCTACAGAGGAAACTCATCTCCTTACCCTATTGCTAAGGCGGAGCCCTTTATTTTATGTATCTTATTTTGGAACGCCAAATAGAGAACCAGTTGAGTTAAGCCATAAGCCTAAAACATCCCATCAGAAGAGTGCTGGATACATTTACAAACAGTGAGGTGACCTTGTACTTGTCTTCTTGTTCGGTGTGAAAATGTTCCAATCTGAAACAAGTGATCCCTCAATTCATGGAGATGTTCCTCCTCTTCGGTGCGGCGCCGTGTGGGTGGTGAGGGGGTTAGAGGTCACACCTCAGTCACACAACAACCAAGCAAACGCTCAAGCCGTCCCGACTGCGTCCTCTCCCGACCAATCGGGCTCCACACAGTCTGTTGCACACGGCCGAGTCTTGGCCTCATCGTGTTTTGGACTCCAGTCCCGTTGGACCAGGTCTGAGGCGGCCAGCTCAGCAATGTGCCGCCGGCAGCCGACGTGCTGAAATGTGCTGCGCACATTGTGTGTTTGAGAGCTCCCGGCAGCCCTCGTCCCAACGCTGACCGCTAAACGCCGTCCAATCCAATCGCCCACGCTGGCTACTGTAACCTTGGCCGGACCACAATCTGCCGCGGCTGTGGCTCCCCGGCTCCCAGCATGCCTCGCTGCCAGAGATATTCTGGGCCGCCAGACAAGAGGGGATTCCAACTCTCTCTCTTCCTCAGTTGCCCTACTCCGCTCTCTCTCTCTCCCTCTCTGTGTCCGTCTGTGTCTCTCTCCCAGTGAGCGGATTAGATGAGGTGCTGGTTGGAAGCAGTGCATCAGTCAGGCTTCATTAGTATGAATTTATTCATGCCCATATGTATCCCCCCCCCCCCCCCAAATCCCCCAGTTCCCTTCTTCTCTCCTCTCCTCAGTTCCTTCAATCCTACCTTGACTTCTTCTACTCATTCATTCATTTCTGTCTGTTTTCAGTTCATTCAGCCCCACACACACACACACACACACATCCTTACCTGCTGCATATCTCCTCAGCCGTCCATCACTCAGCGGCTCGTCTCGTATTTTCGAGGAGCTTTAGCTTGTTTCTCTGTCGTGATGTTTTTTTGAAAGGTTTCACTTCAAAAAGCTGAGTATCTGCTCCGGCAGCGGAGAGAGGAAAACAAGTCACATTTGGAAACACAGATGACTGGTCTTTGTTTGAAATGTTTCCATTTCAGATATGTAGTGAGGTGGGATTCTGAGGTGGGATCCAAAAAAGATGTGTTAAAAAAAATATATAAAAAGATGTACAGCTCATGTCCACGTGACCTCGGGCAAGACACGTAACCCCAAGTTGCTCTGGAAGGATGTGCCCTTTGGATGAATGTGGTGTGAATGCGTACTGATGCCCCTGCCAGCCATGGTGAGTGGGTGGATGATGACATGTAGTATACAACTCTTTGAGTGGTTGAAATACTAGAAAGGCGTTATACAAATACAAGTTCATTCATAATTTCACATAGCAATATCAGGTTGCAATGGTGTCTACAACAAAATAACAACTGTATTCTTATTACAGAAAAATATGGCATGAAAAAACACTGTGTACATGTTCCCTGGACATGTGCTGGTCCTGAAAAGAACCCAAGCCTGTCTTCTTCTTTCCAATTATCTTCAAAGAAATATTAATAATGTTCTTCAGGCTTTTTTCTGTCCCCCACAAGTGTGTTATAATAGCAGCAGATCAAAGAAAAGGTCACAAGTACAAGATGGAGACTAAGAATAACCGTGCAGGCTGGGGAAAGGTTTTGTGCCGAGGAAGACGACGCTCTTACTGCTGGTCAGGCTTTCATGTGAAAAGATTGTCAACCGCACAATACCTTTCAAATATATATCTATTTCACTGTTAATAAACAACATTAATTTCACATAATTTCACAAAAAGGAGAAAAACCTCACCATCATCTGTTCCTGCGCCCCGAAGCGGAACAAGACAACTGCCTTGTTTACTTGTGCGACTGTCAGACCGGATGATGGAAAGATGAAAATGAGTCGGGAAAACGTTAGTTCAAAAAGTCTGAACGCAATAAAACGAGAAGGTATCATATGCAGATGTTTCGATGAAATGATGGAGTGCTGTTTTATTATCGGTGGAGGAACAACCTGCACACAATAACCCTGTGGGGGCCTGGGGCTCCTCCAGATGTCAGTGCATATCATTGATGCTGAACAGCTGGGCGTCATCAACAGTCAGCAGCCTTAACACTGCAGTGAATCATATTTCATCAACCGCTCCAAAGTTTGAAATGGAGACGTCTCTCGATCAAGATATATTTGGCATTGTGTTTGATAGCGAGACTAACATGAATGTAATGACAAAACATTCAAAGAAATGTCAACCTTGATTTTTTTTTTTAAATATCTTGTTAGGTTTCTATTGGCAGATCTCTGTTCGGGCAGGTGTTCGGACAAGAATCTGTATTCTGAAAGCCAAATGTCCGACAACATTTTTAACGTTATGATATCGTTTGGGTTGCAACTGATGAAAATCAATTCAATGAATTTGTCATGTTGAAAAGTGTAAAATTCTACATTTTGGAAATGAGTTATTTCTAATATAGCACATGGCAGCACAAATGGTAAATAGACTGTACTTCTATGGAGCTTTTCTCGTCTTCTAACCACTCAGAGCGCTTTAACACGACATGTCATCCACCCATTCATACCTATTCATATGCATCTTTTATTGTTGCCCCTTTCACTGAAGACAGGGACAACAATAAAAGATGCCACCTGCTCATCAGGACTAAATAATATTCATACGACATGGAGCAGAGCACCGATCCTCTGATGACGACTCTGCTCTAACACTGAGCCGCCGTCGCCCCTCAGCAGAACAAATTAAAAAAATAAAAAATCTTTCAAATGAAATGATCTGTTGGTAACAGTCCTTTAGAAAGGCTAAATAAATCTGTGTAAGGTTTTGGTTATCACACAATCAACTTGTTTAGGTTTTCATGGAAAGATCTTAGTTTGATGTCCCACTAGAATTTGAATCCCTGAAAAATCCCAGTAATGTTGATCATTTTATAATTATCTGTATTACAAAGTTTTGAACATACAGAGCAGCAACAAAAACATTTGCCTTGTTCACTTTCAGTCACAATTGTGTCACAACTTCTGGCATGATGTCAGTATTAGTTCTGTAAACGTGCACGTTCTTTCCACTAAATGCTGCTATGACTGAACTTCCTGCCTTCACAGTGACTGTTGCCATGTCAATTTACATAATTCCAATACGAAAACAATGCCGAGGTCTACTGGGCTGTATATAAATAACCGAAAAGCCGACCTTTTTTTAATTAAATTAAAGACTGTTACGAAAAAAGAAAAAAAAAACGATTAACAAAAAAAGACGGAAAATGTGCACTTATTGTTTTTTTATCACAATGATTTATCTTTCAATGATTTTGATATAAAATGTAGTTTCAGCCACACAATTTCAAATGTACCTATCTTTTAACATGTGCCTGTCTGTAGGCCTAAGCAATAAGAAAAAAAAGTTGGAATTCAACATTCAAGTTAAAATTCAAAACTTGACATTTTGTTAAAAGTTATGTTATATGAATCACCAAATCATATCCAAGTCCCTTTGCACAAACTTCCTCTTCACTATTTACCATTTGAGAGTGTTTTCTTCACTGTTAAGGTGATTGTATCTGCTGCTTTGTTTTTATACAAGCTTTGGGAAATGTGAAAATATCTTAATTGAGAAACCATTTCTACTATCTCCATCTTCTTGCTATTAGGTGGTGGAAAGCGAGGAAGAGGAGGAACATACACAGACAGCGGAGGTGATTGATGAAGGTGGCCAGTTTGATGTCATCCCACTGTACTCGGAGAGGGCCACCGTCTCCAACCTGGGCTCCCCGGGGACAGGCGGGGCCGCATCCCTCACCGCCGGCCCTCCTAAAGCCATCATACTGCTCCTTCTGCTTCTATCTGCCTCCCTCAGCTGGGGGTAGTACAGAGAATACAGAGAAGACACACACACACACACACACACACACGCACACACACACACACACACACACACACACACACATATACATGCACACGCTCACATATGATGGACCTGCCAACAATCCTGGACTGATTGCTGTAAAATTGTAGGAAACATAGTGGAGAAATGGACTTCACACTTTGTCAGTAGCATCCTCTTGATTCCTCCCTCTCTGTCCTTACTTCGTTCCCTTTGCTCCTTTGAAAATGGCACTTTGTCCAACGTGGTCTGACTGCAGCTGCAGTGGCGTATTAATATCCCGGGAGCACGAAAAGGTCTAGTCGTGGTAGGTGTTCACATGCTGCCAACAGCCAATGAGCAGCGTGTAGCTGTTCCTGTCAAAGGTCCAGAAAGAAATCTGGTAAATAGTGTGGCTTGCGGGGTTGTTGGCACACAAATATTACACAAGATGTGTTTGCAAAATAACTATATCAGCTTGTCATATTGTACAGACAATAACTGCAAGCAGCTGAGCAGACTAAGCGACTGCATAGCTTGCACAGCTAATGTATAACTTGTTAGCAGGAAGCTACAGATGTACCATGATGAGAGTAGCAAGCTAGCTGGGCTACTCTTCCATGTATCAGGTGTGCCTTTAGCAGAGGAGCTAACCATCGCAGAACAATGTGTAAACGCAGCATACTTAGATCATATTACCGTAGCGTACTTTACCAATGCTAACGAGGTGACGCGCTAACAAACATAGCTGCTCGTCACAGTTAACTTTTCAATTGATCTCGACTTATTTTAACGGAGCGGCTCAGTTGAAATGATGAGACACAAACAAGCTTTAAACTATATCAACTACTAGCAACATTATATTACATTACATTACAATTAATTTAGCTGACGCTTTGATCCAAAGTGATTTACAATAAGTGCATTTAACCATGAGTACAAACTCAGAACAACAAGAATGTACAATTTATTTAAGAAAGGTAAACTACAAAGTGATATAAGTAAGTGCCATAATTTAATTGCTGGCAATGCATAAACATAGTATAAGCTCTTCCATTTGGTGTTGTAATGCTAAAGAACTGAGCTGTGTTTTTTATTTATAGCTTCTCTAAACTCCAATAATAGCTATTATTGGGAACACAGTCAGAGTGATGAACAACCAACAACCAAAAGTCTACTAACTAGCTATCAGAGGCAGCTACGCAAAAGTTGCTGCATCCACAGTCCTTCAATTGGCCTCCGGCCCATATTCATTTTATGGTCATTTTCATTTAAAAACAACTCTGGTCCATGGATGGTACATGTTCTGGAGTGAAATCAGAAACAAAGGATCGGAGCGTAGCAAAGTGGCTGCTTGGATGTGAACACCCCACACATAAAGAAACGGCAGCCGGCTGCACTCGGACCTCGTTGATGTTATTTATTATTTCATTTGAACTCATTGACGGATGATGATTTGTCCCACCCGTAGTGACTTACCTGTCCACAGGTCACCCTAACAATGACTGAAGGGGGAACGGGGGCCCTGATGTATGATGCTTCAGTCTGACTTTATCATGGTAACAGATGGAGGGATCCTCCTCCCCTTCGCCGCCGTCCCTCGCCCACAGCTGCGGCGAATGACAAATTACACACTTGTCTCTCATTGTTTAATGAACATCCAGCGCCAACATGTGTGACGCGTGTGCTTGTGCCTGCAGAGAGATCGCAGAGGAAATTGGTCGAGGCTTTTTTGGTCATAATTTGAGTCTTGCACTTTGTTGTTCCCACCCACGTCAGCAGAGCCAGGCATTCAGACCAACACACACATACGGCTCGCCATGTCTTTAGCCAATGCGGCTCTTTCTTGCTTTATTGCTCTAACCATGTCCCTATCTCCCCTCCGCGGTGACTCAGGACCGCCACGGGCACCGATATGAATAAAGCCGTCATAATAAAAACAATACACCAGAAACAATATGAGCTCTAAAATGCCAGAACAAATCAAATAACTCCCCAGCAGGCGGAAAAATACGCACCATACTTCTGACACTGACACAGCGTCAGAATGAAGAGAAGGAGAGGAAGGAGTGGGGGCGAGAGAGATTTATGGAGGAGAAATTAGGGAAAAAAAATAAGGCCAAGTCCCCGTGTGGTCTTTGTGCATTTGATGTTTGACTTGCTTTTAGTTGGGAGGCTGGTAATCAGTCCCTGACAACATCTCTTTATCATCTGACAGGCTCCTGGAGGGAGTCGTGTGTGTGTGTGTGTGTGTGTGTGTGTGCGTTTCAGGCAATGATAGAAATAGTGCGCGAAAGCGAGGACAGAAAAGACCCTGGAGCACAAACATAGCAGAGAGAATCGCCGGCTCTTGATTTTCTATGTCTTATAAATCTTTTGCTGACACTATTTCTTTTCTCTTTTTTTTCCTATTTCTTGGAACGTGTAAAATCAAATTCCATCTGCAGGGGCGCCAGCGAAGGTGGAGAGCAAGGAGGCAGAGGAGGGGGAAAAAGATGAGAGGAAAGGGGATCGGAATGAAAGCAAGAGGAAGGAAGAGAGAGAGGAGAGGAGGGAAAGCAAGGAGTTGATAGGAGACAAAATGAGAAAACAAATAGGAGGGAGAGGACGAAAAAAGGGAGAGGAAGCATAAAGGACAAAAAAATTGAAAATACACCAATAAGAAAGCAACAAGAGAAAAGGATAAAAGTGTAGGATGAAAATGCGGACTGGAAACTGCAGCGAGGAAGAGACAAAACAGTAGAGGAAGAAAAGTAGGAGAGGAGAAGGGAATATATACTTTAGAAAGCAGCAGAGGAAGAAAAGAGGAGAGAAGGAATGGAAATAGGAAGGAAGCATAGACGGGGAAAGCAGAGACAGAAGGGACGCAGACACAAAAATGTGACGAGAGAAGGAAAAGTGAGGGAGGAAAGAGGAGGATTGTGCTTTTGTGGAGCCAAGGAGGAAACAAACTGTGGAGGGAATGAAAGGATGAGGGGAGAGATGGAGAGAGAGGGGTGTCAGGTCTGCAGTGTACTTTGACCTTTATCTCTCTGTGTGCAACCGCTGGGAAACACACACACACAAACCCGTAAACACACACACATAACCACTCCAGAGCCCCTCTATCTGAACACACACCCCTCAGACAAAGGCTCCTGTCCATCAAGTGAAGCAGCGATAAGAGACGGAGTAAAGCTCACCTGAGATACTTCCTGAAGCAGTAAACACTCCGACAGAAGCCTCTGATTACAAAGAAACATTCCTTCATAGCAGCGGCTGCCCATGTCTGTGGTAAATGTTTTCCTTCAGGCTTCATCAGACAGCTCATGCAACACGTTGTGCACCTGAGGACATGAAGTCATTTGCCGTCAACGTCAACCCTGAAGGAATGTTTAGAGGAGGAAGTGGAGTTCTATGTTTTCTTCCTGACAATCAACAAGTCCCATGTTAGACCCAAACCAACACCGAAGGCCTTTCCCCTCTCCCAGTTCGAACGTCCTCGATTCCTTTCCTCGCTCTGGTCCTTGTGTCTTAGTCCCGCCCCCGGGAGGAGGTGAGGAAGGGACAGAAGGGAGGGAGAGAAGTCGAGGCGTCCCTGCTCTGGAGCTGCATTTCACGATCTGTCGGATGTGCACAAAAGCGATTCTGACAACTAACATATTTATTGTTCAGGGAATCCCCAATGTGGCATAATATGACAAGAATGTTCAGATGTGGGTCATTTTCATACAACATACACACATTTTGCTGAATTCAAGATCATTTAGTTATTGATGTAATACTTTGCCGCGAGCAGCTGTTTGCACTTGTAGACATGAAGTCATGATTGAAGCAGTTGAAGTGGATGGAGCCGATGTTCCAGATTCAAATATAAGTGATATCAAGATGAAAAGTCATTCCGACTGCGGTTAGACCGGCACATTTTCCCACAGGAAGCGATTGGACGGACAGTTAAACGTCGTCACCGTGCAAACGTCTGTTCAAGCAAAAGCTGCTAATTTGGGCTTCGAAATGCTCCGAGTGGTTCACTAGGTGTGCGGACTGGAACAGCACCGGGTCCATGTTGGTGGAAAAGAAGTAACGCTGTCATTTGAAGAAAGGATTTTTCCAGTTCTGTTGGATAATACGACATTTTCCCACAGCGGACTCGGCCCCGCCAGGATTAATTGTTATGACTATGATTATGGTGGGCTACAATTTTCACCTTTGAAACCCCCCAAGGAATTATTTTATTTAAATTTGAAGAGAAAAAAGGTATTCATATGATAAGCTCACTAATTTGTATAAACACATGTCTGCGTATAAATGCTGAATCTGCAGCTTGGTTTTAGTCGTCCGGTTGGCTGAGTGGCTTTGGTAGCATGCAGGTAGACGGTCCGTGTGAAGAGCAAAAAGAGGCGGAGCGCATTCAGGGAAGTGCAACCTCAAAACCCATTATCTATCCTCTGACTGTGTTCTAGCTTTTTATTAATTTAAATAAACATATATCTGCAGAGGAATGAATCGTTCTCTCAACTCCAACTCTGTGGAGAAATCTGTTAGAAGAGGCTCAACTGGCGCAGCCAGCTGGAGGTCGTACAGCCGGAGATGCGAGCTGAGGATTCTATTTGATGTTGGATCACACCAGTGAGTCTAAACAGGGTTATTACAACTGGGAGAGAGCAGTGATCCGGGCTCAGGACGAGTCACACGCAGCGCCTTGATGCTCCAGAATGCGTGAAACCAGTCGGCTTGTGTTATTGGCTGAGTGAACAGCTTTTGAGGTGGATCCCAGTGCCTTGCTCGAGGGGCAGGACCAGTCTGATTACATTGGAGTGCGTCGACAGAGCTCTCGGTCTGCAATAGCGAGGGACACTCTGTGAGACTATGTGACCAAAGTGAGCGTGCAGCAAGCGAGTAAATGAGCTCCAGAGGTGATGAGCAGTTTCCTTTGACCCCGGAATCACTCCCTCCATCCATCTTCCCTGCATTACATCGAAGCAGCCTGGGGGCAGCGGGAGTCCAACGGTCGGGGTTAATTGAGATCAGCAGGGGAGGGCGGGCGTCTGATTGGCGTGGCCGGAGCGGC
The DNA here is from genome assembly GCA_023566465.1 of Cottus gobio. Taxonomy (NCBI): domain Eukaryota; kingdom Metazoa; phylum Chordata; class Actinopteri; order Perciformes; family Cottidae; genus Cottus; species Cottus gobio. The sequence goes on along the minus strand of CM042216.1, from coordinate 3,129,706 downwards.
GGCCTTTTACCCGGCAGCCGTTGTTCATTTTAATTGTTGTCTCTGCTGTTTGTCGTCAGGCCGACACCCGGTGGAAGGACAACAAGAGGGATGGACAGGGGAAAGAGAGCCGGTGGAGGGAGGGAGGGAGGGAGTGGACACCGGTGATTTACATTAATATGTTCTGAAATAAACAAGCAGAGAAGCCATGCGTTAAATCAACAGAGAGAGAGAGAAAGCCTCTAGGCTGACAGAGGAATAGAGAAGGAGGATGTGTGTGTGTTGTGTGTGCTTGGAAAGAAGCGTTCGTTGTATTGTTCTATTAGCGTGCCGTAAAGATTTGCACGCACGGAAAGCGCACGCACACACACACCATGTCAGATGTGAGCATCTAGTGTGTCTGCTTTCCCTCTCCCCAGTATTTTAGTATTCTAATCCATCAGTGGCCTGACATAAGGGATGCTGTCTTTCTCCACTCTCTCTCTCTCTCTCTCTCTCTCTCTCTCTCTCTCTCTCTCTCTCTCTCTCTCTCTCTCTCTGAGCATAAACGGCATCCAAACGGGAGATAAAGGCAGAGCAAAGGGGGGCGGGGGGGAGGAGACTCCACAGCAGAGAGAGCTTTATCCAGAGAGAGATAAAGCGTGCAGGAATAAAGAAGAGATACAGAAGAAGTTGAGGAGAAGGAAAAAGGGGTTGGAGGGTAAGATTGAGGAAAGAAGCAGAAGAAGTAAATGAGGAAGACGTGGGTGGGGGGAGCAAGGGAAGGAGAGAGAAATGAAGGCAGAGAGAAGAGGAGGATGATGGGTTGGTGGCATGGGGCGAGGGAATAAGAGATAGAAGCGGAGAGAGAGAGAGAGAGGTGTGTGTGTGTACGTGTGTGTGTACGTGTGTGTGTGTGTGTTGCAGTGTGTCGCGGCTGAAGCCTGAACCTCCCTGCTCCATTTCACACTCTGTAGGTCCTGACGCATCGGCGCACACACACACACACACACACACACACACACACACACACACACACACACACACACACACACATTCACACATTTACCGCCATTTCTCAGTCATGCACGCAGACAAACATAGATGCACAAACACAGGCACAATCGCTAAATATGAAATTCCTGCAGCTCTTGCCCTCGACTCTCTCTCCCTGCTCTCAGTCTGGTACTGGGGTTCAGGAGACGTTAAAGGCCCCTCTGAAACGTAGGGTTTTTGGGAAACGGCTCCGGTGATGTCGCACGGAGCATTTACCTCAATGCTTGATGATCTGTCAGAGACACGCAGAGGTGAGTCAGGTTGGAGGAAGAGCTGATACAACAAAAAAGTGAATTACCCAATATGACAGGATGTACTGAGAGGACACCGTGGGGACTTTTCCCTTGAAGCCAAAAAATAAATAAAAGATTTCTCACTAACCATGCAGATGGTCTGTGTTGTATTTGGCATTCATCCCAATACAATTGAGAGAAACCGAAGTTTGATTATTGAATTGAAAAATATCACTGAAAGTGTCTTTTGACCTGAAATTTATCTGAATGATAATATACCAAAAACTATGTATTTCTTTTTTTTCTTTCATAATACAGTATTTTGCAATTGCCAAAACACAATGGTGGGGTCCTCTTTGTCCAAATCTACACAGTATATTGCAATCTCAGTTATGATTGAGTGTGATCTTTCAAACAAACAGAGGCTCTTAGTTTTTAATGAGTCTAATGTAGATAACTGGGAGTAGTTCTTTGCAAAATGTTTGTTTGACAGTTTCCAACTTAGTGTAAAGCAGACAATGTGCTTGTACTCCAGCACACCTGATACATCTATAAAATAATATAAAGTGTTTGTGTCTTGGAAACTGCAAATTAAAAAATAAAATGTCAAAGTCAGATGTCATTTACTAACAGTGACCCTGCTACCCCATTATTATTATGTATTTATTGATTGATTGGTTCTTGAATCTCATGTGAAGGAACTGCTTGACATTTTAACCTATATGTGCACTTTGTTATTTTTCAGACTCATTAGTAATATTACCTTCACGTTGGTGCACATGTTTAGCCCAGTTTAGCAAAAAAGACGAAAGCAGTGGACAACTGCTAGCTTAACCTAATCAAAGTTGAAAAACACAATTCTCAATGACTACATAACGGATGTCTGGAACCAAGACATTAGTACTGATACACCCACGTCGCTAACACTAGAGCTGTCACCTGACCAACAACAGGTGAGCAGCCTCTCAAATGAAGTGAGCAAAAAAGACAGCGTTTGAATCGTTATTGACGTTAGCAATTTTCTCGTTTGTGCTAACCTCGTCCAACCAGAGCATTAGCGCCTCCGGACCAGCATCTCGACTATCGTGACTCTCAGAGACGCCACTGAAAGCCACACGAGTCCAAGGTAGCGAGACTCTGTCACTTAAGCCACAACTAACATTCGCTGGATACTTGTGAAGCATCACATTAGCACAAGTGGAGAAGAGGAACTCAGTTAGCTAACGATAGCTAACACTGGCCACCATGATACAGGTGTAGTGCAGCGGAGTGACACTTATTTTCTTTATAGTTCCCATAATCCAGTTGAAATGTACATGCATTTTTCAAGGCACTTGAAGGTCCAAGCATCACTGAAGCGTAATGCAAGGGTGCCAATAAAAACAAATGGAGCGCTCACAGGTGTCACATTCACCTCTAAGGTGTGTTTGGTTGATTCGTTAGGTCACATGTCACTGACCTGCTGGACGGCTGCTGGTCAGCATCTTCCTCTTGGCTCCTCCAGGCCCAAACTTCAGCATTGAGCCTGCATTCATTTAGAAATGCAGAGTTAAGTAGGTTTTCAAACTTCAGTAATTAACTGAGAATCGTCTTTGTCTTGACAAATGAATCAATCAATGATGTAAGAGTGATATTATTCAGATCTGATATAATCTGTATGACTTTATATTTCACATTCCCAGTAATACGGGAAATGAAAACACAGTTTTGTGTGGCTACAACTTAACCAGGACTTAAAATGCCTTGATCTAAATGAAACATAATCCATGTAAAATCAATTCAATATGCAGACAAACCTACATTCAAATGTGTAATGAAAAGACAACAATTGTATTCTGAGAACTACTAGAATAAAACAAATCAGGGAAACAGAAACCAAATACAACAGCTACAAACAACAGCTCCGATCCAGCAGAAGCTTCTGATTCTCACACATTTTAAAGCTTAGTATAAAGCAAAGCGTTCTTTCTTCCTTCCTCTGCCCCGACTCGCGGTGCCGGTTCTGGGGCCATTCGTTGTGAAGTTGTCATGTCTGCGCTGTGTATCGCCCCTCCGGCACATCATTGGTGCGCTCCGGTACTTAAACAAATAGCACTACACCCCTGACTACAAGTTACTGTTCACACCAGACCAAGTGAGGCAGCAAACACCCCTCAGTGTATTGAATTGAGCAATGGTGCATTTTATGTCTAATGAATTAGATGTTTTTGCTGCATGAGGAAGAATGTGTTGAAGCGTCTTCCCAAAAGGACCCCGGTCTCCCTTCCAGTGAGTTCTCAGCTCCATCCGACATGAAAACATGAAGACAGAAAGGAACCTTTAGACCACACGTAGATGTCATATTTACCTTATTGGTCAAAAGACTGATATCCCCTCAAAAAGCACAATCTCTTTTCTTTTCAAAAGCTAGTGTTCATTTTCTGCAGTCCGGCTTTGCATTTGGGTCAAACTGTCATTCTGTGTGTAATAAGGGATTTGTGTGCAATGTCTTGTCATTTGAAAATCCATTATCAATGTTTTTGAAGAACTACACGTCTACTACACGATGTCTGTGCGGTTGATTTGGTATTCAGTTGAAAACTGTCTCATTCTTGTATCTTTTCTGTACAATTAAACATATAGTGGATGAATGGTGTTTGGGACCCCCCCCCCCTGGATCACCCTCATGGACTCATTTTCCCCCACATCCAACTTGAAACGTCTGTTTCTGCAAAGTCTTTCTGTCTCCGGCTGAAAGTTGTTGTTTTTTCCCAGCCGACACACATGCAAACGATGTCATGCGTTGCCATGGTTACCCAGGTCTCACCCTGGGTTGCTGCACCCTGGGTGATCCCAAAAAGGTAAATGGAGCTGAATAATCTTCGGAAGTCGGATTCTTTTCAAATCGCTGACACCTGGCGAGGGGCGCGACGGCCATTTTGATGCTTTTTTCCCTTCTTCTCGCTCCCCCTGATTGACTGAGCCCCCCTCCTCCCTCATCCCCCACCTCTTATCCCGGCAGGTGCCTGGCTGAATGGGACATCATCGCCGTGGAGATTGAGGCGATGACACACACACACGCACACACACACACACACACGCGCGCACACACACACACACACAGAGTCACAGACTCGGAAATGAGACTGGCTTTTTGGCGAGCGAGCGTCTGACTCGATGAAAAGTTGCCTCTGAAGGGGAGACAGCGGCGTGGATTGAGCTGTCACTGGAAGAGAACTCTGCTTTGCTCTTTTCATCCCTCTGTGTGAAAATGGACAGATCTCTCTCTTTTCACTTTCATTCTGTCAAACGTAAACCTTTCCCTCGGGTTACGCCGAACTAAAGGCCGGAAGACAAGCGGCCGCAGGTGGAGATAAATGTACCGCATTTAAAGAACACTAATCAGCACACACACACACACACTCTCTCTCTCTCTTCCTGTCTAAAGCATGTCTGTGTATACAGTGCCAGAGTGAGGGAGTGACATCACCACCGGGCTCCCCCTGCTCGCCCCCCATGTCAGTGTGACCCATCCCTCTGGTCCTGTGCTTTCTGCCTGTTGGGCTGTTGGTGAATCTTTGACCGTTTCTTCGGCACATGAACTCTAACCGGACTCTCTTGCGCACTCAAAAAAAAAAAAAACATCAACTCCAGTTGATAGAGATCAGTGGTTGGTTGGTTTCAAGCTGTGTTGGTAAAATAAACTGTTGTATCTCTTGGGGGCATATATGCGGCCCCGCATTACATATTTCTATTTCCGATCATACGTTGACATTTTGCCCCGCTGGACGTGCCCCAGAGGGGATATGAAACACTCCATGCCTCCGCTGTGTTCACCTGTGAATAATAAAATAAATGTACGAGCTGACATTTCCTTACCTTGACTTCCAGTGTGTCTGTTCTTCTCCAATGTCTTCTTAAGGATTCATGCAGTGCAGATTTATGCAATAGTTTTTTTTTTTTTTTGCTTTTTTGGCTCCAGAAAATTGGATTTGAGCGTAAATGTGTCATTTTTGGCTTGAATTGAGGCTCTTCACATCCATGTCAGATTAACCGTGAAGGAATTGTAGCTCTTTCTATACTATATTCTATTCCCACTCTTTCTAAAGTGTCATGCATACAGTGTTTTTTCTAAATAAAAAGTTTAGGAGAAATCGTGCTTTGGGTATGTTTGTTATGTAACTTACACAAGTGGCATTAGATAAGCATGTAAATTACATAACAAAACTACGACGCAATAAATAAGCATGGATTGGATTTACACAGGACTACATACTTACTTTTACGTCAAATAACACAAATAATTCATATTGGTGACTTTCTTTAAAAATGTTGCATGTTCTATCAGATCTTCTGAATCAGCTCGGTCTCTCTCCCCGGGTGTCAAATACCAATGTTATGTCACAGCTCTTGGGTTCTGATAAAGACGCACGAGGCACCAGTCAGTATCTATATAAGACGCTCCAGGCTTTCCCGTAATTCCAATGCAACCCCTCCGGGTCAGTATCAGCTGCTCCACTGCTCCTTCTTATTTGAACTCAAACCACAATCTTTCCCTAACCCTAAACCCAGGACTGTTGCTGCTATAACCAAAGTGAAGGGTTCCAGACCAAGGGTTCGTATGCGATGAGTAGAGAGTGAGCAGGTTGGATGTCAACTGTATTTCTTGCTGTATTCCATATTACATATTAGAGACCCCCGCGACCCTAAAGAGGATAGGCGGTTCAGATAATGGATGGATGGATATTAGAGACCTATTGTGTGGGTTTAAAAGTGGAACACCAGAGCAATGGAGGATTATTTACTTCTGCCTACTTCCCATGAATATGCAACTGTATACAGCAATAATAATGCTTCTTAACGTACAACATTAGAAGTGTCTTCATTGACATCAGTTCATCTGAGCACCAGTTTAGCTAAGGAAATCTGGACTAGTGTTGTCAGAAATAATGATATTAAAGATGCATATAGATACTGAATATTTGGATTGTATGTAACTGACCTACATAACTTTAGTATGTAGTGTACAGTACACAGTAAAGTGCATCATTTATATTACGCAACATACGTACCTTATTTTAAACCAAACAATTATGTTTAATTAAATCTAACCAAGCAGTTTTTCTTTGTTATGGTTTACATTTTCTACTACAGTGTAATTTGCCTTCATCATTTCAAGTGTTAATTGTAAAAAATAAATTATTCACAACCATAAACCATAAATCTGCAACCATAACCCAGGAGAAAATACTTTTCCCTCAACTCGTAACTGTAAAAGTTCAGTTTAGTTGAATGGGAACATATTTTTTAGATGCCATGGGTTGTTAGTAGACATGACAGGACTGATTCAGGGCCAGCTGTTGCTGAGATGCCCTTGACCAAATTGAGTCCAGCTGCTGTACTTTAAATATTAAATGGATGGTTTCATGTTAAAAGCTCCAAAGTGACAGTGAACTCATTGCTGAAGCGAGAGAGGCTTCTTTTATTGATGAAAAAGGTCTTTGTTTGTTTAGTGAAAAGCCCCAAAAACAGGAGATACGAGCGATGTATCACACCTGCTGGATGCTTGACAGCTGCGCTAACTGTTGCTTTGAAGATGTGCATATGCTGCATACAGATGGACGACAAAGGGTAAATATTCCTGTGCATCTGAAAAAGTCTGCATTAATCAAGTCTCCAAACGGCAGAGTGATCTTCCCACTCGCTGGGGAGGGCATTTGCTCGAACATATGGCCGTAGCAATAAGCATGCACATGCATAATGATACACACGTAGGACATGCTGTAATTTGAATCGACTTTACAGGCAAATTGATTTTCCTTCAGGCAGTAGTTTTAAGTACAGGACAGATTGCAGCGAGCGCAAATGGCCTGATACAGCAAGATCCAAGTCTCAGAAACAATACCTATATTCCCACATTCAGCTCACTAAAAACTAAGAAAAGCACTACTGAGCACTTCTTGCAATCCAACTGATGCCAATGATTTGCCATCTGGATTCTGTTTACTGCCCCAGATCCTCCACGTTAGCATTGGCCTGATATTGTCGTGTTAACTCCTGTTTGCTCTCCATCTCGTCATCCTGCTTGCCATGGGAATAACTCCCCTCAAACGCTGATGAGAAAGAGTCCAAGGGTGTTTTTAATAGAGCCTGTCAGTGTGGGACTGATGAAAACACACCGATATCTAAAAACTCATTCGATGTTGGCAAAAAGGAAAACAAGCACGCACACACAGACACACACACACACACACACACACACACACACACACACACACACACACACACACACACACACACACACACACACACACACACACGCACACACATTGCAAACAGTATAGTTGTTTTGCTATCCTTGCAAGGACCTGCCAATGATCACATTCCCGACCCTTATCCGGACCACATTCCCAGTTAATACAAGGACACGGGTGTGCTATCATTGAACCAAAAAATAAATACTATAAATGTATCCCTTTTGGTCAGGCAAGGCACTGGGATGAAGTCATGACTGAGGGGGCTGTTCAAAATTGCTCAACATATTTTGAAATTGCTTTTGTTAAAAATTGTTAAAAAAGGTGGCTTTTTGTTATATAAAATAAAATAAATATATTCAACCATTCCATCCTCTCAGAAAGGCTAAATAACAACAACATACAGAGATCCGTAAAAAAAATATTTATATTTATTTTCCATGATGCCTGCCTCCAGGCTGATTCCATTACATTTCATTTAGCTGACGCTTTTATCCAAAGCGACTTACATGATATACAGTAGACCGTAGACACAGCAACGGTGAGCAATGAGGGTTAAGTGTCTTGCTCAAGGACACAACGACATGGACTGGCTGAGCCGGGGTTTGAACCACCGACCCTCTGATTGAAAGACTGACTTGCTAACCACTGAGCCACAGTCGCCCCAGGTCAGGCAACACACACAATGAACAGAAGGCAATACACAGCCTGGAGCAAACTTGGCAAAGCACTGAAAACAGACACATTGGGCTTGATGCATTCTCATATAGATTTAAGATGATTACTTTTTGGTTGATCGATTCATTAACCCTTTCATAGTAACTACAATTGTTGGTTTAATTCAAGTCACTGTTGGAGCTAGAATGCAGTTGAGGCAGCACGTCTGCCATGAACGTTACCAAAGGATGGTTTTAATCGATTATGCTGTTTATCACGCCAGATGGGACTCAAACCCACAATCCCTGGCTTAGGAGGCCAGGGCCTTATCCATTATGCCACTGGGTCTTAATTTTCCCAGTCAGAGACGCCTTGTTTCCATCAAGGACTGTTGTTCCAAACATCTAGTGTGGACTGTGTTAAGTTCAAACTTTGGGCGATCGCGTGAAGAGAAGTCCAGGATTCAATTAGTTATAATAAAAAAGTCTTTAATAAAAGATGATGATGAACAGAATATAGTTCCCGGCCGGGGGTGTCTTGCTTCAGGCAGTCCACAGGCCACCTACAGTCGTGCTGTAAGCAGTTATCTGTCTGTATGATTCATGAGAAGGAACATTTCACCCCGTACAAATGTTTGCACGAGTTGTTAAATACTCTCATTCACTGAGCTTAAGGCCTCTCCATTGGTTAGTTTCCCAGCATGCAAGATAACATAACAATAACATAGCATGCTAATGGATAGTTCTACTCAGGTAAACAGTCCTACTTCCGGTGTTTCCGCCATCCTGTGCTTTGACAAAATAGTCCCTTCTTACCCCATGCTTGTTACAACGCCTCACCACGTGTCTATGCCCTCCATCTTTAATTTATTCCATTCACACCTGAACCATTTCACAGTAACATAAAACCCAGTGTCTTCCTACTATGCTACAATACACATCTTCATAATATTAATTCATATTCCTATTATTATTATTATTATATTCTATTATTATCCTTCATAAGTATTGTCATTTAAACATAGACATTCTTTATATTCATGTGCAAGTTAAAATAAACTATTACAACTCAACAACTGACAGAAGGAATGAGATTCTGCTGAGCGACTCAGTCAATCACCGCACATGGGACTTAGAAGTCTTTGTTTGCACTCAAAAAAATAGAAATGCCCTCAAGACCCCTCGATGTGTCAGGCCCTTTTCTTCTCAAAGGAGAGAAGAGGGCTGTGTAATTTATAAAGCAAAACGTATGCTTCAGATGGATCCCCCCCCCAACGTCCACAGCAAGTCATGTCTGAGGGGTAAATGATGTTCATCCACACAATGTGTTGTAATGCACGTCGTCCAGAGATACTGACCTCATCCTCTATTAATTCCCAGTTGCTACATTGAGCAGCGGTTCCATTACGAGCTGAGCAACACAGTAACTAAACGTTCTGTCTCGTCAAAAGATAGTTCATTTAAAGTGCGTAAGGACACTGGAGTCCAACTTGGTCAGAAGGCTCCACCCTGCTCCGATGGGGTCCTGCTTTCACAGGGATGGAAACGGGGGCATGCGATTGGTCATCGCCACACCAGCAGTTAATGTAGTCTGACTAATCCCATGCTGTGCGAGAACTCTGCTGCAGTTACGCTGTGCACCTCAGGCCATGGAAATGACAACAAATCACTCACCACACCGATGGTCTGTTGCTGTGCGCCATCGGGTCGCAGTGATACGAGCCTTTGTTTGGAGGAGCAAAAATCAAAGTCTTTCACTAAGGGGGTTTTTGGTTGAAACACTATGTTGTTGTAGCAATTTGTGATGGAAGGTAGTGGAGTGAGCATTTATGTGTACGTCGTGGGTTATTAACTTAACTTTAATTAAAGCCTAAAGTCCAGATGCCAGACAACCTTTTGGACATCCGGCTAATACATTGTCGCTGCATGGGTCTAAAACATGAACAGTCCTCACAAAGACAGAAGTACCTAAACACACACACACACACACACACCCCAAAGCTCCCTGTGAGGTCCATTCCAAGGCCTATTAAATAATCAGACGGGTTCCTTCCCCACCGGCAGAAATTCAGAACCAATCAGGCTGCTCCAGCAAACCACTGTGTGCCTGTTAGGTGTGTCAGAAAGAGACGGAGAGATGCTTTCTGTCGGCGTGCACGCTCAATTAAAGACATCTCTGTTGTTTGTCTGTGAGTGTGTGAGTGTGTGTGTGTGTGTGTGTGTGTGTGTGTGTGTGTTCAAGTGTGTCTCCTGCAATTCAGTCTCTGAGGAGCAGCTCCAGAAGTAGCGATGTGTATTTTCAGCCTCCATGGCTCATCTCTCACCAATGACCCTGTTTGAATTCAGGCCTCAGCTTCTCTTTACCTCCAAATCCACCTCCATCCCTTTGATCTCATACACCCCCCCCCCCCCCACACACACACACACACACAGGCAGTGTCACTATACACATTGAAACTCTTTCACTCCATTCTATCCTCCTTATTTCTCTTCTCCACTTAGCATGTATCTTGACAGCTGACAGTAAAACTGCAGATACCTTCTATTCATGTAAGATAACAGGCTGCTTGAAATAACAATCTTGACAGTTGACCCTTCACTAAGCCCCGCCCTCTACTGTCAGAGGCGCTGCCATGGAGCCCACACGGTCCTTCACTTCAACCCTGAATAAATATTATGACTTACTTAACGAAAAAGCTATTTCCAGAGAGAAGCAGACAGGATCTACAATACGCCGGAAGAACATATCCTGGATGTCAAACTGATTCAGACAGGTAAAAAAGATAACGATAGACGCTAAAGCCGACAGAGCCAACACATCACCTGGAGATTGAGATAGAACACAATGTTCCCGTACAGCTGGCTAGGTGTTTATTCATTGTTACAACCATTAAAAAGGTGAAGCAGGATGTACAATTAGTGTCCCAGCAGCAGCTAGCACAGCAAGCGCTAACGCTAAAGATGTGCTAATGTGTTCTGCCAGTGTTTCACAGGTTTTTGCGTATAAACGTAACATTTTAGAAATACATATCTTCTTTCGACCTCAAAAAGTATCACTATTAAACAACTTGAAGATGAATAAAATCTGAAACGATTGCATGTGAGTCCATGGAGCACATCTGGATGGTTGGACTGAGCCGATGCTTGTGCTTGTGGCTTTCATGAGCAGAATCTACAGCTGAGGAAGAAGAGTTTCTCACCTCACATGGGGCGGTTTTATCTGAGTGGAGATGAGAGTGGGCCACTCCAATTCTGAGGCGATGGTTTCTGTGTTTATGCAGTTTTGAAGGAAAGCAGGAGGTCATTCACCATGACGTCCCACCTCGTCTACAGGCTGTTTATATCTTTACTACGCCTGCCAGCAGAGTTCCTTCCTGGCTGCCCTCCCTACCTGGTCGCTCTCCAAAAGCTTGATGGCTTTTACGTCTTTGTTATCTTAACTCCATGAATCGTGCAAACAAGGATAAGATTGAACACTTCCAGACATTCTCTCCCCAAAATGATTAAACTCAGATGTATACGCCAAAAAATGTGCCCATGCTTGTGAAAATGTGAATACTTAGTTGCGCGCACCGGTGCGACGGATTTTTCATTCTGACGTCCAGGCTGGCAAAATATACATTTTTCCAAGCTCCAATTCTAAACTACTTTTTAAAGAAAGGTAACTGGACTCACGTTTGGGGACTAAATGAGGACCTCAGATATCCAGAAAGGATTTTTAAACCACGTTTACTAGCAATACCATTTCCATAAGAGTTTATTCATACTTCTGTGGTATTTGTTCTCACAAGAATCAGTCTATCACCAAATCTACACTCCCACTGCGTCATAGCCATTGTATCAGCCGTGAACAAAAGGATCCAGCTCTTACCTAATAAGATGATTTCATCAGACTAACATTAAAACCAACTTTAGCCTTTTTCTTTGATCCCGCTTGTCCCTCCTCTACTCCTTGTCTCTCTAATTGCTTCTTCATTGCCGTCATCTACCTACACAAAAATGATTCTCCAGAGCCTGACAGACAAATGCAGAGAGAGGGAAGATGGTGAGCGAGGGGAAGATGAGTAGTAGGCGGAGGAAACAAAGTAAAGCTTTTAATCTGTAAATGGAGAAGGGTAATGGTCATTTAAGCATTAAGATACGTGTGTGTGTGTGTGAGAGTGTGTGTGTGTGGGGGACACACACACTCTCACACACACACACACACACACACACACACACACACACACACACACACACACACACACACACACACACACACACACACACACATACCCCTGTCCGTCTGCTCTGTTTGCGTCTCCTTAATGCCCCTTAAACATTTATGAAGGCTGATAACAAAGAAAGACCGTAGCAACGCAGAATAATCAAATCACTGCTGGTTATAGGGTTCTACTCGGAAGAGTGAGGGGAGGAGAGAGAGAGAGAGAGAAAGAGAGAGAGAGAGAGAGAGAGAGAGAGAGAGAGAGAGGGGGGGGGAGAGGCTGCGTATTAAGGGGTAAACACGGAGTGACAGTGTGAGAAATGGAGACAGAAAGGGGGAGAATACAAAGAAAATATATTAGCTCTTTAAATAGTCATCTTGCAATGTGAAAATGAACTGCAGTGTGTTGCTGTCAAGGAGAATATACCAAACTGTATATTACACTTTTCCCTGAACACATCTCTGAAGGGTTCCCCTCCCAAAACACCATATATTCATTTCACAGGGTGTGTAGAGAAATTCATGACTTGCTACTTTCGCAACTGAAAATGGCTGAATTTTACAAGAAATGGTTTTGAGACAGCTATTCAGTTAGATAATACCCTGCGGTGCGTTTTATACTGTTATAGCTTGTGGTAGGTTTTTAATATGATACTGTCAGAGCAGTGGCGTTCAATCATCTGTTGTGAAGGACAAAAGTGGGAAGGTTTTTCATTTGAACTGAAAAACACGAGTGTCAACTTTGCCATATGAAACACCTTTGAGGTGCGATCTTTTATTTTTAACGACCAATTTTGTCTTTTTGGCTTCGAGGCTAACGAGGCAGCAATCCAATCCTTAGCAGTTCAGCCAATATAAGAAATTAAACAACGGTTATTTAACAGGAACAGCCTTTTGCAATAGATTGGGACTTGTTAAACATCAGGATGTCACGGATGCTAACATGAACCCGCTGCTCCTCCAAATCCAATCAAGCATTGTTTCTTACTTGTATTGTACGACTATAGGAGCAATCGTCAAACTGCCTTGGTAGCTGGCGAGTTATTGCTGCAAACCCAGCTTGCTATTTACTATAAATACATTACATTTAATTTAGCTGACGCTTTTATCCAAAGCGAATCCAAATACATGGTCCAGGAGTCCTTTCAAATCTATGTTGCCCGCTGTATTGTGTATGAACCCTGATTTTCGCTTCTAGTCACAAACTGTATATATGTGACGTCACCCATTGGTTTGTGAACTCCCATTTTCAAGTCTCGAGTTCAGCGATGTGGCCTTCGCCATCTTCTATTACAACTGTCAGCATGTTGGCTTTCTGCAACCACTGAACGGAAGGTTTAATACTGCGGAGGAGTGATGGAGAGACCATAAACTCATGTTCACAATGTTTTACTGAGGTAATACCTCAAGTAGAGTCATTTTCTCAAAGACTTCTGTACAATCAGGCTTCTTTTTGCAACAGGAGTCGCCCCCCTGCTGATTGAAAGACTGACTTGCTAACCACTGAGCCACAGTCGCCCCTCCACCCCCCCACCCCATAATGCATGTTTTAAGACACGTCCTCATCAGCTCCGCTCAGCAGAACCGGAGGTTGCCTCCTGGTAGTAGCAGAGCTCTTGAGCTGTTCAATGACTTTCATAAATGTTGTGATCACCCATTTGCAAAAGTCCCACTGGAATGCCTCTGGTGGTTGCCATTGGTTTTTGGGGTCTGGCATTTGGTCTTAAATCCTGGTAGGATTCATATCTTCCACTCCTTGTGCTCCAAAGAACCGCTCTCCATCCTCCTCTAAGATGTCCAGTTCTTTGTAGGACTCTGGACAAGAGAAAGAAAAAATCCCAGAAATAGACAACGACAGCTATCTGTGAACACGTGGCCACCTGACCAAAATATAGCTCACAGCATCCATCAGGTCAAAGGTCATGAACCAGGAGTGAGTTGAAAACCAGAGAAACATCCAGCAGGACATTGTCATCCAACGCAGAGAATATCCATGAACAGACATGGATTGCAGGAGTTATCTCCGCTCACCACCTGTTATCATAAGTTCAATACTTAGGTCACATGATGATAACTAAACCATCTCCATGACAACAGAGCAAAAGTCAATTTGCAGGCTATAAAATGTTGGGAAATGTAAGTGGACCTTGTGATGGAAATGTGTTGGAGTCCTCTATCATGTTGAAACGTATTGACTGAAGACATATGAGTAATATTTTAAGGCACTGGAGAACAAACAATGTTGTCCATAGTTAGATTCCATTGACGCCATGTATTCCTTCATGCAGTCTGCATCAATATATCCTATCAGCAGCAGGAGAAACATGCAGAACGCACTGAGATTGGAATTCAAATTGGATCGTCTGGCTGATCCAATCACATTCTGATCCAATGTGGTCTGCATGCATTTACATGTGCTCTTCCTCTTCCAGATAACATATTCAGATATAGATTGCATTGCAATGCCTGGTTTAAATGGGGTATAGTGGGGTATACTGAGAGGCCTGTTATACAAAAGGTTATGGAAAGGTGTCTTGAGAAAATGAAACAATGCAGTCGTGGCATGGAGCCCTTGTGTTTTCTGCCCTCTGGCTGTGTGCGAATCCTCGATAGATAGTAAAATGAAACCCTTTTCTTCTTTGGGCCGAACAAAATTTGGTTATGAATGATCAGTTCAGCGTGACTAATGTTTAATCACCCACATTCTCCCGAATATTAATCCGCTATGAATATGACAGTTGACAGTGTAGGCTATTCTACATTTGGAGCAAAAATAATCCACTTGATCGTCCTTGTTTTTTTGCTCGTGGCATTGGCCAACGGATCTGCAGCCATCTCACTTATTTTTAAACTGAAAGGAAATTAAAATGACATGATTGTAATACCAGGTGTAGGTGTTGGGGGATGTGTAGCATAGGTTATGGAAATAGATCGTCCAAATGTGATAATCTTAGTAATAATAATAATAATTGATCATAATTGTATTAGTTATATCTTTCTCTTCTGGTTCTTCCCATACTTTTGCACCACTTTCTCCACTTCTCTTATCCAAATGCCCCTCTGTGTGACCAGTGATGGGTTGTGGTTTGTGCTGATTCACAGTAGATGTGTCTGAGACAGCACGGCCAGGTCACAGAGACTGGGTCAGGACAGATAAAGACGAATTTCCTCCCAAGAGCGGGTGGAGATAACAGCAAAAGTACACTTCTTCATATACGAGCTGTAAGTTGGAGGCAGCTCAGCCAGTCATCCAGCTGGCTGGCGGGGAAGTGGGGAAGGTAGGGGGGTGGGGGGTTACTCAGGGTTAAATAGAGCCAATCACAGACAGAAAAAACGGCATTACACACCACATTAGGCATCGTCGCAACGCTCTCTCCCCTCCTTTCTCCCCTTTCTCTCTCGCCCGCCTGGCCTTCTCTCTCCCCAGGTGTGCAGCCAGCTGATAGTGTCGGCTCCATTTGCACATTCACTTGAAATTCCCCAGAACTAATAGATTCTACCAGATTCGACTAACTCAATACTGCTGATCTGCAGCTTATTATAGCCAACCAGCCAACTAGCCAATCATTCAACCAACCAGCCAACCGAGGAGCTGAAATGTAATAATACAAATATGATAATGGACATGAGGTCTGCGTGTGGAGTGTAATCTACAAAGTCAATCCTTTACCATTCTTTTAAGATGAGCTGACTTAAAAAGCTTAACGACAACTCCTGGATGAGTGGTTGCTACACGGCGTACACTCCATCTCCACGAAGTGCATGCTTTGTGCAATCCTGAGGTCTGATTGCATGTAGACACACCTCACCTGCACAATGCAGCGGAGTGGAAAGTGTGAAAAACAGCCTGCACTGCATGTATTTGGGAGTCACTCGAGAAAATCCATGTGTGATTTTTGACTGAACTCAGTGTGTTTGGTGCACGTGCCTTTTGGAAACATATTGGTGCCCAGGTTAATGACAGTGTAGCTGTTCTTAGATCCACAGCTGTGGTTGTAACCGATAGAGTGGATAAATCCAAGCTGTGAATTTAAAAATAAAACATGCCTGCCTGAGCACCGAGCCGGCACGCCTATTGTTTTCTGCATGAGGTTCACAGCCAAAAAAGATGCTGAAAATGTGACAGTATATTGACTTAATACCAGCAGCATTACTACAGTTTCAGAACAGAATCCCTTCATTTGTACTCACACAACCTTTATTGTGAAATAATCATAGTTTTTGTGTCAAAGAAGGTGAAGAGGTCGAGCAACAAGCAACAACTTGGTTGGGTTTGGGCCGCAACATTTATAGGCTGGTTTGAGATACGTATGTTATTAACGTAAAATATATACGTTTGTTAAGTTACACAACAAATCTAGGGTAGAATTACGAAATGGTGACGAGGTTTAACTCAGGGCACGGGCAGTGGTATCCTGAGTGAAAGTCCTGTGTTTGGTCTACGAGCAAGTTATTAATAACTTACAGAAATATCCCTTCTCTCTCTCTCTCTCTCTCTCTCTCTCTCTCAGAGCGTGTGTGTGTTGAGAGCAGGTGGTGGTAGCAGAGCGTGTGTGTCTTTAGTTGTTTTGGTAGTTAATGATATCTTTTTCACATAAAAAAATACATACATTTAATAATCACAGTTGCACAGTAGTTTATAGTTTAGTGTTTGGGTTTTTTGTGGGTTTATTTTGTTCTTTTCTTTCTCACCGGCGTCTGCCGGTAGCGTGGCAGGCGCCATGGCTAGCGGGTGCTACAAACACCTCACCCGCAAACACGGTGTAAAGGTGTGTGCCACGTTCCCCTGCAGCGTGGAGGACATCGGCCTCGCTGTGGGGGAAAAGGTCGGCCACAGCGGCGTCGTGTCGGCCGCACGCATGAACAGTGCCGTGGTTGTTTTCCTGGACCGGGTGGAGAAGGTGAACTCGGTGGTCGAGACGGGCATCACCGTTAACAGCTGTTTCGTGCAGGTACTACCTTTATGCCAACCCGCCACCAAGGTGGTCCTGTCGAACGTCCCCCCCTTCATCACCGATGAGTTCCTCAGCAGAGAGCTGTCTAGACACGGGAAGGTGGCGTCCCCGATCCGCAGGATGTTGTCTGGGTGTAAGTCTCCATTGCTGAAGCACGTGGTGTCCCATCGCAGGCAGCTGTATATGATACTGAACAACCGGAACGAGGAGCTCAACCTCCGTTTCATTGTGAAAGTAGATGATTATGACTACACCATATACGCCACTTCAGCGGGCATGAAGTGCTTCGGTTGTGGAGAGGAGGGACACGAGGTGAGGGCCTGTCCAAAGCGGAGCGAGCCGGCTCCGCCCGGCCCGGGAGCGGCTGCGGCTGCTGACGCTGGGGCCCCCGCCGCTCCACCGGTACCGGAGCGGCGGAGGGCTCCCGCCTGGGGGGCCGCTGCGGCGGTGGCCGCCCCCATCGTGCGGCCGATCGCGGCTCCGCGGAGCTCTCCGCGGAAACCCGTCGCTGTGGCCGGACCACTGGGGGTGAGTTCAGTTGATGCACCGGGGGTGGAGGTAGTTACGGGTGAAAAGGGGGTTTTGGGTGGGGGTATTGTGCGTAAAGAGGGGGTGGTGGGTGAGGAGGTTGTTCTGGGAGGGGAGGGTGTTCTGGGTGGGGTGGGGGAGAAGGAGGTGGGGGGTGGTGTGAGCGATGTGTGTGGGATACAGGTGGAGGAGAAGGCAGGTGAGGGGGTCGCAGAGGAGAAGGCAGGTGAGGGGGTCGCGGAGGAGAAGGCAGGTGAGGGGGTCGCGGAGGAGAAGGCACGTGAAGCAGGTGGGGAAAAGGAGAAAGAAAAAGACGGGGGGGTGCGCTGTGGAGTGAGCAGGTGGAGGAGGCGGAGATGGAGGATGGTGCCAGAGACGTCCGGAAGAGAACGTCTATCTATGAAACATCTAAAATGAAAAAGATAGACGTTCTCTTCCTACAGGAGACACACAGTGATTTTAACAATGAGTCTGACTGGAGGAGGGAGTGGGAAGGGGAAGTCATTTTAAGCCACAACACCTCCCTTAGCGCAGGAGTGGGCTTCCTCTTCTCACGGGCTTTTAAACCCAACGCACTGGAGGTCCAGCATTTTATCGAGGGGAGGCTTCTTTTAGTCAAAGCTCGGTTCGACAAATTTTCTGCTGTTTTTATCAACGTTTCTGCTCCAACATCCGGTGCAGAGAGGAAGCAGCTTTTACTCAAAGTGAATGAGGTTTTAAATGGTTGCTCCACGGAGGATTTTTTATTCTTGGGGGGGGATTTTAACTGCACAGAGGATGCAATTTTAGATCGTAATCACGCAGAGCCTCATCCAGCCTCTCAGCACGCCTTGAAGCAGCTGGTCCGCTCTCACGGCCTGGTGGACGTGTGGAGGAGGATGCATCCAGACTCCAGACAGTACACCTGGTCCCACTTCAGAGAGAGCAGGGTCTCCTCAGCAAGGCTAGATCGTATTTATTGTTTTAAGCATCATTTTAGCATTTTTAAGAGTTGTGTTATTATTATTATTGATCATTCGCTGGTTTTAGCTCATGTTCTTATCAGGAACATTTTACCCAGAAGTGCTTATTGGCATTTTAATTCTGTTTTAACATTTGATAAGAGTTTTAGAGAGGTTTTTATTTATTTTTGGGGTACTTTTAGACAGAGGAAGGGTGATTTTAGCAGTCTTAAGCAGTGGTGGGACCATGGTAAGACACAAATAAGACTACTGTGTCAACAGCACACTTTAAACGTCACACGTGATAGCACCAGATCTATGAAAGATCTAGAGACCGAGATAGTGGAACTGGAACATTTAAGTGAGTCCACAGGAGATCGAGGTTATATTGAAAACCTCAAAGAGAAAAAGAGGGCTTTAGCCGACCTGCTGGATAGTAAGGTGCAGGGCGCCCTGGTCAGGTCCCGGTTCCTGAACATCACAGAGATGGATGCTCCCTCTAGCTATTTCTTCAGTCTGGAGAAAAAGAACGGGCAGGGGAAAGTAATCCACGCACTGCTGTCTGACACAGGGCAGGAACTGACGGAACCGTGCCAGATACGGGGGCGAGCTGTGAGCTTTTATCAAAAATTATACTCCACGGAATACCAGGAAGACCCAGCTCTCCTGGACGTTTTCTGTGGAGGACTGCCCCAGGTCTCTGAAGAGGCCAACTCACAGCTCCAAGGCCCCCTCCAGATGCAGGAGCTGCTGGCCGCCCTGCAACGCATGCAGGGGCGGCGGGCTCCTGGCATCGATGGCCTTACGGTTGAATTTTATAAGGCCTACTGGGACATCCTCTGCGAGGATGTCCCAGTAGTCGGAGGTTTTTAATGAGTGTCTGGCCTCTGGTTCCATGCCAGTGTCCTGCAGGAGGGCAGTCCTCACTTTGCTGCCCAAAAAAGGAAACCTTCAGGACATCAAAAACTGGCGCCCTGTGTCACTGCTCTGTGTGGATTACAAACTCCTGTCCAAAGTATTGGCCTCCAGGCTGGGAAAAGTTATGGAGCAGGTCATCCACCGGGACCAGACCTACTGCGTCCCCGGCAGGTCCATGGTGGACAACGTCCACCTAATTCGAGATGTTTTGGATGTCTCTAGTTCATTAGGTGTAGATGCTGGTTTGATTTCCCTGGACCAGGAAAAGGCTTTTGACCGCGTTGAGCACAGCTTCTTGTGGAGCGTGATGGAGAAGTTTGGGTTCAGCGCGGGCTTCATAGCTAAGATCAAGGTGCTGTACAGGGATGTTGAGAGTGTGCTGAAAATCAACGGCAGTCTGAGTGCTCCTTTTAGAGTGTGTAGAGGGGTCCGGCAGGGCTGTGCTCTGTCTGGGATGCTCTACGCTCTCTCCCTTGAACCTCTCCTCCACAAGATACGTTCCAGCACTCAGGGTTTGTTTTATCCGGGTTTTAATAAAGAAATGATTTTATCTGCGTATGCAGACGATATTATATTTTTTATTAAAAACCAAAGTGAGGTCAACATTTTAGCAGGTATTATACAGGATTTTAGCTCAGCATCGGCAGCGAGGGTCAACTGGGGAAAGAGTGAAGCCCTCGCTGTCGGTGAGTGGCGCGGCGGTCTCCCAGTTCTCCCCCAAAACCTGGAGTGGAAGAGAGGAGGTTTAAAGTATCTAGGGGTGTTTTTGGGAGCAGACCATATAGTGAAGAAGAACTGGGAGACCGTCACAGAAAAGGTCGAAGAGAAACTTAAAAAATGGAAATGGCTGCTCCCCCAGATGTCACTTAGAGGGAGAGTGCTGGTTTTAAATAACTTGGTAGCATCCCAGTTGTGGCACCGGTTAGCCTGTGTGGACCCCCCCTTAGGCCTACTTGCAGACATCCAGAGGAAGATGGTGGACTTCCTCTGGGGGGGTCTGCACTGGGTGCCACAGGGGGTGCTGTTTTTAGCCAGGGAGGAGGGGGGACAGGGCCTTGTCCACCTGGCCAGCCGGACTGCCACTTTTAGACTACAGTTTATTCAAAGGTACCTCACAGGCCCGGCAGATCTGGTGTGGAGAGATGTGGCCAGCAGCATCCTGAGGCGTGCCAATAACCTGGGGTTGGATGATGCTCTGTTTTTAACTGATCCTAAAGTTTTAAAATTAACTATGTTGCCTCCTTTTTATCAGGGTGTCTTTAAGTCATGGGCCCTTTTTAACCACAAAAGGTGCCCGGAAGCCAACTCTCTGCACTGGTTGTTGAGAGAACCACTGGTCAACGGAGCCAGGCTGGACGTCAGCAACCACACCACCCACGGCCTGACGGCGGCGCTGATCCAGTCTGGAACCTTGACCCTGCAGCAGCTGGTGGATGCAGCGGGGCCGGCACTGACCAACACCCAGGCCCTGGGTTCTCTGCTGGGGCTGCAGTCTCTCCGGGTGGCAAGGAGGATCCTGGAGCTCTGGTCACGGAGACTAACAAAGAAAGACAAAGATCTCCTGATGGGTGGCCAGACCAGGACCAGCCCGGATGCTGCAGACCCCTACCCGGACATCATCCTGAGCCCAGGGTTGGGAGAAAAGACCGGCCCCCTTCTGAGAGTTATCCACGCAGAAAAACTAACAATAACAAGAGCGGACAAAGAGACTCTGTACCGCAACTGCGTGAAGTGCATCCACCAGGCCGGACTGAGCGGCAGGCCTCCAACTGTGTGGACCAAGAGATGGGGACAGGATTGACCCAGCCCACAGTGGAGGATTTTATACAAAGCCCCCCTCAAAAAACGGACAGGTGACCTCCAGTGGAGAATCTTGCACAGTGCCGTCGCTTCCAACGCTTTTATTTCTGTTCTTAATCCAACTGTTTTTAGCGGGTGTCCATTTTGCGGCGTACGTGAGACAGTTTACCACGTTTTTACTGAGTGCAAGAGACTCACCGGTCTCTTCTCTCTTTTAACATCGGTTTTTACACGTTTTAACGTTGTTTTTACTGAGAGGATTTTTATTATGGGTGCTGGCTACAACAAAAATTTTAAAATCAAGTGGCAGCTCCTCAACTTCCTCTCAGCCCAAGCTAAACTGGCCATTTACACCAGCAGGAAGAGGAAGGTAGAGCAGGGGGAGGGGCAGGAGGCGGCGGCAGTGTGGAAGACAAACCTCCGGTCAAGACTCCGGCTTGAGTTCGGATTTTATCGACATGTTTCCGATCTTGAGTCTTTTAAAGAGCGATGGTGTTTTAAAAACACACTGTGTGAGGTTTTAAATGATCAGCTGTCCTTTTCACACTTTTTAACTGACTGATGTATTTTAAAAACAAAAGAAAACAAGTCTTTTAATTTATTTTTTGTATTTATTTGCATTTGAGACAGTTTGTGACTGTAAAAATTTAAACAATATGTAAATAAAGTGTTTTTGTAAAAATCAAAAAAAAACTCTCTCTCTCGCTCTCTCTCTCTCTCTCTCTCTCTCTCTCTCTCTCTCTCTCTCTCTCTCTCTGGTGGAGAGTGGTTGTGGAGAGCTTGGTGAGCGGCGCTAAATGTTTGATGTATTTTCTCAAACATTTATTCTTGGTTTTTTCCCTAGTTTGCTGTGTGATTGAGTTGTTGTGGTTTTTGTTTGTTTGTCGGTGTAGTTTTGTGTGCTTATTTGTGTTTTTGCAGACGGAAAACCGTGTTTTCTGTTAGGGATGGCGTCCTCTGAGACGCCGTCCCTGTCTTTGAGGCATGGAGTTCGGGTTCAGCCCGACCCGTGTGTCCCGGTGGAGGCGGTTCTCCTGGCGGTGGGAGACTGTGTGGGACACGGTAACCTGTGCTACGCCTCCAGGATGAACCGAGGGGTAGTGGTGTTTCTAAAAGAGGAGCGCTATGTGGCGCAGTTAATATCGAGCGGCGTCTCGCTGAACGGCGTGTACCTGCAGGTTTCCCCGCTGGCGGTGCCCTCCACCCGGGTCACCGTGTCCGGTGTTCCCCCGTTCATCCCCAACCAGGTGTTGGAGCGGGAGCTGCAGCGTTTCGGGAAGCTAGCGAGCAGCTTTAGAACCGTTGGGCTGGGCTGTAAAAATGAGAAACTGAAACATGTCCAGTCCTTCAGGAGACAGGTGTTCATGTTCCTCACCTGTCCCTCTCAGACGCTGGAGGTCTCCTTCAGGGTGAAACACGGGGAGGGACACTACATGGTGTATGCTAGCACGGGTAGCGTCAGGTGTTTTGAGTGTGGGGGTGTAGGGCATAAGCGGGCCGCTTGTCCGCACAGACCGGCCGAAGGGCATCCTGAAGCGGGAGCCACGCCGGCAGAGGAGCTTAATAACACCGGGGCTCCGCTAAATAGTGAGGCGGCAGAAGAGTTTAATAACACCGGGGCTCCGCTAAATAGTGAGGCGGCAGAAGAGTTTAATAACACCGGGGCTCCGCTGAATAGCGAGACGGTGGAGGTCCCTGTTTCGCAAGGCCGTGAGGCCCCGCCCACCGTACCCGAGGCCCCGCCTGCTAACCTTGAAGCCCCGCCCATTGGGCCCGGGGAGGGGAACAGCGGGCAGACAGACAGTCAAGTGGGAGAACAGAGAGACGATTTAGGCATAGGGGAAACTATTGAGGGGAACTCAGCTGTTCTGAGTCCAACAACAGGGGGGGGAAAGGGAGAGGAAGCACTGGCAGCAGGAACAGAGGAAGGGTTGAGGGGAAGTGGAGCAGGAAGTAGTAAAGGGCAGACGGTTGAAGATGACCAAAGTCAGGCTACTGGTCCAGAAGTGAGTGGGGAGGCTTGTGTTGTGGAGGAGGAGATGGAGTACGACACTGACTCTGACTCTCACTCCCTCGCAGGCTCCCAGTCTTACAGTGGAGACCTGTACAAACTGGAGGACATTAATAACTTCCTGGATGAGACGTTTGGTAAAACTGTCAAAGTTTTAGATCATTTTCCAGACGCAGACAAGTTTGTGAAAAGCGTTTTAGCTTTACAGAAAGGGGTTGGTGTGGAGTCATTGGATGAGAAGAAACGTTACCGTCTAAGAAAACACTTGACGACTCTCAGGAAACAAATGGCGAGGAATAAAAGTTCTAAAAGGTTAAGAACTTTTAAGTGAGTCTGCCATGGATGTGCACTTAGGATTCACGTTACTGTTAGCTGTTTACGTCACGGCTCTTTTTCATTTTTCAATGCACAAGGTGAGGGTTGGTTCTTTAAACATAAATGGTGGGAGGGATCAAGAGAAGAGAGTGGTCACTGCAGACATGATTGAGCAGAAACAACTTGACATTGTTTTCCTGCAGGAAACGCACAGCGACTCACATAACGAAATAGACTGGGGTTTGTGGTGGAGGGGCCAGCATGTCCTGTCTCATGGGACCAACCGGTCTGCAGGTGTAGCAGTCCTATTCTCACCTGGGCTGGACGTTGACATCATCTCCTCCACAGAGATAGTGACGGGCAGGGCTCTGGTGGTCAGAGCTGTCATACAAAACATTACTTTTGTTCTCATTAACATCTATGCTCCAAACCAGGGCTCCCACAGAACGGGCATCTTCCACAAGCTCAGAGATGTCCTGCAGCAGTGTGATCAGCACGAGTGTGTGGTGTTGGGGGGGGACTGGAATTGCACCATTGATTCCGTATTAGATAGGACAGGGGAGGAACCTCACCTACAATCATCTGCCACCTTAGCACAGGTGATTGCAGAGTCAGGGGTGGTGGATGTATGGAGGGTCAAACACCCCCAGGATAGGCAGTATACATGGGTGAAGGTGTTGGATGGGAATATTAGGGCAGCCAGGCTGGACAGGGTGTACATGTCATGTAGCTTTAGCAACCGGTTGTTGAGCAGTCACATTTTCCCTGTAGGATTTACTGACCATCATTTAGTCACTTTAGATGTGCACACCTCACCAACCACCAAATGCAGCTCGTACTGGCATTTTAACATCAAGGTGCTTCAGGACAGCGATTTCTGCCAAAAGTTTGAGGTGTTTTGGGGGATCTGGAGGGAAAAGAAGTGCGATTTTGAGTCCCTGAGTCAATGGTGGGACGTAGGAAAGGCACATATACGTGTCTTTGTACAACAGTTTACAAGTCACTCCACGGGTAAAGTCAAAAGGCTCATTGAGGATTTAGGGAATGAAATCAGGGATTTGGAGAACAGTTTACTCACGCACACCAGGACAGACACTCAGAGGCTTCAACAGAAGAAACAACATCTAGGTTCTTTCCTAAGGGAACGAGCTAAGGGAGCTCTGGTCAGGTCGAGGTTCACCACTGTGAGGGACATGGATGCTCCTACCTCCTATTTTTTCAATCTGGAGAAGTCTGTCTCTCGGGCAAAACAAATGCTGTGTCTCCGCCTTCCTGATGGTACGATGACGACTGACCCGATTCGAATGAGGCAGCATGCCGTAAGTTTCTACAGCGCCCTCTTCAGGAAGGACAACCACAGGGAGAGTGTTGACGAGCTGCTTCAGGACCTTCCTCAGCTGGGCCCCGAGGACAGAGCTGTCCTGGACGCCAACATCTCCCTGGAGGAGCTGACCGCTGCTGTGGGTCAGATGGCTGCTGGCCGAGCTCCTGGACTGGACGGATTACCGGCGGACTTCTACAAACATTTCTGGAAATGTTTGGGCGTCGACCTGTGGGAGGTGCTGCAGGAGTGTTCACGGACAGGCCTTTTACCGACCACATGTCGGCATGCGGTACTTTCACTGTTACCCAAAAAAGGAGATTTGACCTTACTAAAAAACTGGAGACCGGTGGCGTTGTTATGCACAGACTACAAACTTCTTTCCAAGGTGCTCGCCAACCGTCTTAAGAACTTTCTAGAGACTATAATCCACAGAGACCAGTCATATTGCATCCCGGATAGATCCATCATGGATAACATTTTCCTCATGAGAGACTTGTTGGACCTTTGCAAAATGTATAATATTGATGTTGGGGTTATATCTTTAGATCAAGAGAAGGCTTTTGATAGGGTTGATCATGGTTTTCTTTTTTCCACTTTAAGGGCTTTTGGTTTTGGTGAAAGTTTTGTGTCACTGTTAGGGTTGATGTATACAGAAGCTTCTTGTCTGCTGAAGGTGGGAGGTGCGCTGAGCTGTCCGGTTCAGGTCCAGAGAGGCATCAGACAGGGTTGTCCTCTTTCTGGTCAGCTATATTCTATTGTAATCGAGCCTCTTCTGAACAGGTTAAGATCCCGTCTGTCAGGTCTGGTGTTACCTGGGCTACCTCAACGGCCTTCACTGGTGGTGTCTGCATATGCTGATGACATTAATGTGTTCGTCAAAGACCAAAGGGATGTAAATGTCCTAGGAAGCAGTTTAGTTTTGTTTGAGAGGGCATCGTCAGCAAAAGTAAACTGGGGGAAAAGTGAAGCTTTGCAGGTTGGGCAGTGGTCTAACAAAGAAACACCAAAGCTGCCAGGAAACCTCAGATGGGGAAGGCAGGGCTTGAAGATTTTGGGTGTTTTTTTGGGAACAGAGGAGTTTCAAAAACAGAACTGGGAGGGTGCTATGGAGAGAGTGTGTGCCAGACTATCTAAATGGAAATGGCTGCTACCTCAGCTCTCTTACAGGGGAAGGGTCCTAATTGTCAATAACTTGGTTGCCTCGGCCCTTTGGCACAGACTGGTAGTCCTACCTCCACCACAGGGCCTGATTGAAGAGATCCAGAGGGCAGTTGTGGATTTCTTCTGGTCTGGACTTCACTGGCTGAGAGCTGCGGTGCTGTACCTGCCGGTCCAGGAGGGAGGGCAGGGCCTGGTGGACATCGCATCACGCATCAAAGCCTTCAGACTGCAGTCGGCGCAGAGGCTGCTGTACAGTTTCGGCCTGCCATGGACTGATGCTGCCTGTGTGCTGCTGAGGAGGGCTGGACACTTAGGCTACGACAAACACCTGTTCCTGCTTCAGCCCCAGTCAGTGGATTTAACGGGTCTGACACCGTTCTACCAGTCAGTTTTACAGGCGTGGCAGGTTTTTACAGTCCACCGGAGAGCTGTGACCACACCAGGGATGTGGCTCTTTGAGGAGCCACTGTTTGGGAGCGGCTACATTACATCCCAGGTCCTGACGTCGGTCAGCCTGAGATCCAGACTGAGAGAGGCCGGCTGTGTGAAGCTGGGTCATCTAATGAAGACTGCTATCCCTCATCTAGCGGAGCTGACCAACATCCGGTCCAGCAGGCTGCTGCGCAGGCTGGTGGAGGAGGTCTGTACTTCTCTGCCAGAAGTCCTCAGGGCGTTTGTTGGAGACCCCACATTGTCGGACCAATGGGACAATGAGTGTGAGTATGTCTTCCCACCCCTGGTTGTTTGTCCTGCTGTGGGACAGTGGAAGGATGAGGAGGACATCCTGCTGTCTCTAAAGACACCCCAGTTGGGGGACTTTGAGACTCTGGGGAGGAAAGCAGTGTACCAGGTCGTGGTGAAGGTCTCTAACTTGCGTTCCTTGGCAGGGGTGAGGGTGTCGAGGTGGACCGAGTTTTTTGGCAGGGGATCCTCCCCGGGAGGCTGTTGGCGGTCCCTGTACAAACCCCCTGTAGACAAACGGACAGGAGACCTCCAGTGGAGGATTGTACATGGGGCCATAGCTACAAACAGGTATCTGGTGCACCTCGATCCTGGCTCAGGAGACGGCTGTCCTTTCTGTTCTGAGACAGAGACCGTCCATCATCTGTTTGCTGAGTGCTCTAGGCTGGTGAGACTCTTCAGCCGCCTGCAGGCATGGTTTCAGGGCTTAGGAGAACATTTTTCTTTCCGTTTATTTATCCACGGTCCAAAATACTCTGCTAAAAAAAAACAGGTACACACACTAATAAATTTCCTTTCAGGTCTGGCCAAACTAGCAATTTGGAAAACAAGGAAAAATCGTGTGAGGGGTCAAGGGTCAGAGGACGTGAGTTGGATGTTGACGGGGCTGCTGACGGCTCGCCTCAGGGTGGAGTTTGGGTTTTACAAGCTGACAAAAAACACAGAACTCTTTGTAAACATTTGGGCTGTGAGGGACATTCTGTGTTCAGTCAGAGACAATGCTCTGGTTCTGAACGTGTGATTTGTGTTTTTTTTTTCTTTACTATTTATTTTTTAGTTTTGTAAGTTTCTGAAAAACAGTAAAGCTGTAAATGACACTGTTTTAGTAATAAAGATACTAGACAATCTCTCTCTCTCTCTCTCTCTCTCTCTCTCTCTCTCTCTCTCTCTCTCTCTCTCTCTCTCTCCGCCTCGCCCACAAGCACCTCGATCTGGGTGTCTGAGAAATCCCTTTTCATCTCCTCCCTGTGGGTTGTTTGCCTTGATTCTCCATCAGCAGGGGCGTGTACACGCAGAAACCTCCATGAGGTGCTTTACGTTGACCATTCAGGTAGAATGTGGGCGTGTAGCGTGCAGGATATGAAGATGAAAGATGATGACACTTCCAAGTTGTTTTGGGATTTATGAAAAGAAATTGCATATACATATATAAGTGTGGATTCTATAAATGAGACGCCAGGTCTGTGTTATCTTCCTGGACTTTGAAATGACTGTCAAAGTTACAAAGCAGCGTTGAAGTTATTAAAAATGTACAAACATTGAGTACAAAAGTCCATCTTCCACTATCTCTTTCCTTCTCTCTTTCAAACACTCACACACACACACACACACACACACACACAGCAAAGATCCGACTCAGACCTCAGTCGAAACAACGTTGCTGCTAAAAGTCAGTTCATTTTGTGGGATGGGCGGGGCCTCATGTGGGCATGGCATCACTATTGTACTTTCTTTTTCTCTGGTTAATCCTCAGGGAAGCATGAATATGCTCAGTAAATCTGGATCCATGTTCTTCATACATCTTCACAAACCATAAAGGACCTGGTGTCAATACTGTTATTTTACGATGTTTATTATGTTTACGCACCACTTGCATGTCTGTACGCCCTCTGAGAGGATCCCTCTTCTAAAGATGAAGGATGTCTTAAACATTATAAAGCCCCTTGAGGCACATTTGTGATATCGGTCTGTATAAATAAAGTTGTCTTGACTGACTAATTGATAAGAACTCTCACAAATGAGAAGTTACAGGACATGGAAAGACATTTGTGAAATGATGGAGAGGAAGTAGAAAGTCGTGATTGTGAGAGGAGACATATCATTAAACAGGATTTTATCGTACAAAGGCAGGAAATAGAGGGATGAAAGAGGAAAAGAACCGATAAGTGTTTGTGTTAGACAGACCATGGACAATATATTTAATAAAACACAATTCAAACTATTAAAAAGTTAATGATTATTGCTGAGATTATCCCACGTCAGAGGTTACAGGCTACTGGCTTTGTGAAACTTGTCCATTATCAATTCAAGCTTTCTAAACTAAGCAATGTTAATCTTGTCCTAAACTCCTTAACCTTTCCATGTATTGATACATCTCTTTCCTAGAGTTTCCCATCAAGATGAGTCCAACTCATTTCCTCAGTTCAGTCGTTTGGCCATTCAGGATTTTGCCAAAAACCAATGGTTTGTGTCTTCTCCGACGTATTTGATCCAATCTTCACCATATGTGATGGAAAGCATGTTTGGATGCTTAAACTCTTCCGCTGCGGCATGCCAAAGGATTTGGCAGCGGAGGGAGGGAGCAGTGATGCTGCATTGTTCTGCCTCATCAAATACACGAAGCTGAGCAGAGACAGAGTCCTTCATCAACCCGTCCAGCATGAGCAGCCTTTCTGACTGGGTACGACGTCCTAGAGCATAGGATTGCATCTTCACATGCATTGAATGTGTGTGTCCACCACAGCAAAAGGATCCCAATTGACTTTGCATCGGCATTGTGCCGACATGTAATGTTAACCCATTAATGCCAGCACCGCGTAGTGTGCGGTTAACAGGTTGTTGTTACTTCATGTGCTTCTGCGAGACAAAGTTTGCGTGGGCTGGATCTCCAAATTGCTCAGTGGGTGGAAGCGTCCTAGTTGTACCTGTGAAACACACACATGCTCCACTCCCAGCTACATCTGCTGCGGATGGAGGGATGCAGGTGCACCGCCAGGGAATGCATTGTAGCGACGGAGCCGCGCATAAACAGCCCAGCTGCCAGCGGCATTACTTTTGTCTTCCTGTGTCGCCAGTATAAAACTAACATGAGCGAACTGATCACTGTATTCAGTGTGCTCCATTCAGAGAGGCGTTTCTCTGTTGTCTGGAGGAAGGTGCACGCAGCATAACAGCCCAAACCAAGACGTGTTGTCACTCGCCTCACGGAAACCGAAGGCTCGGTCTTCTGATAACACTGCACCTGATTCATCTGAGCATTCCTTAAAATATAAATGAAGGCACGGACCTGGAGATGATTAGATCATGTCAGCTTGGCTTTGTTGACTGACTGTACACACACACACACACACACAACAGAATAGCAGTGTGATGACCTCAGGCAGTTATGTCTTACTTGAGGTCATTGTATTGCTTCTGTTTTCTTTTGTGCATGACATTAAAGAACAAAAGACATAAAGCATAAACAGTGTGTTAGGTTTACTTTATTCATGTTTTTTTTCAATAGCCACACTGGGCCACACGATTGAGCCATATTCTCATGAGGCAAATACATGCTTGTTTCATGGTTTACATAATGGTTATTGCTGCTATATTATGGAGCATTGCAGTGTTTGATGCAATGCATCAAAACCTATGTTGTTGCTTTATGTTTTCTGGAACTGTGGCAAAATAAAAGTGTGAAGTGTAAAATAAAATATAAATCCTAAATATTTGGTACTTGATAAAGACTGAAGATGGTAAAACAATATGTACTGGAACATTTTATTAATGTACACCTTTATGGCTGTTTCTCTTTTTTGACGTGGACATTTTTCTTCTCTAAGAACATCAGATCAACGTTCTTAAAAGGACGCACACCGTTTTAACCACACAATGTACACACTGCAGCTCACCACCAATCAAAGCCAACTTCTTGCTGATTTTGTTGATTTCCTGACTTTTCTTTTCAAACCAAAGTGTTCACTACTTGAAACGGCATGGTTGTTAGACATTGGAAGGTGTGAGTTTGTCCAGTATTATGGTTAATGATCAAATACCAGCAAACCTGGCGGTGCAATGACGGATCATGAGACATTTCACTGTGCTCACTTTCAATTCAACCTAAGCAGTGAATCACAGAAAACGTGACTCATAAAAAGTTCAAGGAAATCAGTCATGATAACTTTTACATGATTACAGCAGACTCAGACAAGGCCAGGCACACGAGCTGTAAACAATACAGCGGTTACCCCAGTTTCCCCCATAATAATCCAATGAGATCACCTTCCTGTTGTATTTATTATCCGATCAAAGCATAATTACAAGGCCAGTGGACGAGGTTTGTGTGTTGTGCCGCTGATGAGACAGAAGCTGTTGAAATGTGAATGTGTTGTCATATTAAGGACTTGCACATTAATCAGTGTGCTCCAGTCGGTTAGTGCTTTG
Source organism: Cottus gobio (assembly GCA_023566465.1). Lineage (NCBI taxonomy): Eukaryota > Metazoa > Chordata > Actinopteri > Perciformes > Cottidae > Cottus > Cottus gobio. Next base: position 3,098,526 of record CM042216.1, on the reverse strand, counting down.
AAAAATACATGAGGTAAACTGAACTACCTCACGCTAAATGTTGTCATCGGCGGGTATGCATGGTGCTGGAGAGCGATAGCAGACGGCTTAATAAGAGCATGACGCTGATGAAGAAGTTGCATTGAGCAATTTGTTCTGTTGGGGGATGGAGTGAGAAGAAAGAAGGACGGGAAGGAGACGAGAAAAGAAGGAAGGAAGGAAGACTGGATGAAGAGAGGAGAGAAAAAGGACAGGGACTGCAGAAAGAGAAGGAGCGAGGCAGGAGAGGAACAAGAGAGGACAAGAGGCAGCACGACGTTCACGGACGGAGAGACAGCACGGAACAAAGAAGTGAGAGAAGAAAGAGAAGAGAGAGTGGAGTGCAGGTGCGAAATAGCAGCGAGGAGGAGGAAGTGGGGGAGGAGGAGGAGGAAGAGGAAGAGGAGGAGGAGGGGGGGGAGGAAGAGGAAGAGAAAGAAAGTAAAGACAGAGAGGTAATGAGGGGGACAGCAGAGAGAAGAACGACTACAACGCTCATTAAAGAAGAGAAGGGCTCCATTAACCAGCAAACCGTCCATGTATGTGTGTGTGTGAGAGAGAGAGAGAGAGAGAGAGAGAGAGAGAGAGAGAGAGAGAGAGAGAGCATGTGCATCTAATAAGTATAATGATGGCACATAAAGGAACTTCATGGCGTTACACACACACACACACACACACACACACACAGACACAGCCGGGCCAGACTGCAGTGGCTCCTAGCCTCTAATTACATATTGATACAGCAAACACAAAGTTAGTATCATAAATGAACAGAACTAAAGCTGGACAACGAAAGAATACAGGATAGTCAGCCTAACCCCCCCCTCCCTCTCCCCCCCACCCCCCCCACACACACACTAGCAGTAACTATTAAAGTGCCCCAAAATTAATGAGGTGAATTGTAACTGTAATAGGGATATGCCTTTGCATCCTGACGAGAATCCATAAAGCAGATCCTTTATTATGCTTTTATGAAGAACTGAAGCATTGCAGAATACTTAATAACACTGTTTGGCTGACTGACTGGCTACGTGCCTGACATCTCAGCTGCACTCCCCCCCTTAAAAAAAAAGAGAAGAAGAAATCGGATTGAACTACTTGCATTCAATCGCAAATATTTTTTTACATTTTCTCCCTAAAACACGTGAATCGCAGCTGCACCGCAGACAGGCAAAGCCTTTCATATGTTTTGAGAAAATAACAATGTGATGGCTCATCATGGATCAAATGCTGGTGACCGTATGGGCAGTGAGAAGAAGTCGACAGTAATTGGTTGACGTCTCTGCTGGATTTGTTGAACACCTTTAAGTCCTCCTACTTTAAATGCTTTCTATTCAATCAGGTTCACAGACTTTTAATTAGTTCCATCCTCTCCTCTAGTTGGTCTCCGCTTTACCGAACAAACAATGTACACACTTATTAAAGAATGATCCCTCTCAATGGTCACATACGAGCCTCTGGAAGTGTTAGCGGGGCTGTCTTTCTTCTGTTATTATGTTTGAGTCGTGTCTGGGCGTCCACCTCTACCAAAGCACTGCCTCCAGTTGCCAGATTGTACCTCTGCATGTTGGTAACTTGGCACGCGTTCGATCATGTGACTGTCACAAATAGTTCCCAGATAAAAGCACTATTTACATGTCTAGGGATTATGTAGAGAAACACAATTTGTGCTTTAGAAGCAGGAGGTCTTGAAAACAGAGTCCATATTTTGCTGCCAAATCAAGCTGTTTACGGGATATTCAACCTTGGTTTCTTTGTGTTGCATACATGTAATACTTGAGGTTTTCTTTGCAGGGCTCAAGTTGCGTTTGGACGGTGCCCGAGCTCCGAGCACCAACGGGGGCGGTTACTCTGTGCGCTAAATTATTATCCGACACACCAGAGGGCGCACAGACAAAATGTACCCAGAGAGATACGACCATAACACATATATTTACATTACATTTCATTTAGCTGACGCTTTTATCCAAAGCGACTTACATGATATACAGTAGACACAGCAACGGTGAGCAATGAGGGTTAAGTATCTTGCTCAAGGACACAACGACACGGACTGCAAGAGCCGGGGATCGAACCACCGACCCTCCGATTGAAAGACCGACTTGCTAACCACTGAGCCACAGTCGCCCACATATATTGCACGACAAGTTTCAAAAATACAGAAGGCCACGTGGCCATGATTACGTCATTTGCCAGCTTCACTTTGGCGAGTTTAAAGTAACCGTTGTTGAGTAGGGGAGGAGGAGCTCACCTTGAATGCAGATGGGAGGAGGGGGGTATATTATATCGAGAGTATATGTGTTTGTTGTTGTTGAAAGAAGAAGTGTAGAATCATCTAGCAGATGGTAATGATCAAATAAGAGAAGAATGGACTGGAATAGAAAAACAATGTACTCGTCTACTTTCAGAGAGGCTGATCAAATGCATACGTCTGATATGAACTCCAAGTAAGTCTCATGAGTCATGCATTAGTTTCATGCATAATTATATTATACAGGACAGGATTTACAGCCTATTACATCCTAACTATGAATGTCTGGTCCCTAAAGACATCCGGAGACTGAGGCTGGTTGGTGTGAGGTCTGGGTCTGTTGAAACAGGTAGCGTCAAATCCATACGATCCAGGAAACCCAGTTATGTAAAATTATAATACCCAAAGTAACTAATAAGTATAGCTGTCCGATAAATGTAGTAGAGAAAAAAGGGCAATATTTTGCTCTGAAATGTAGTGAGGTAGAAGGATTTTGTAGTATAAAATTGAAACACTGAAGGTAGAAGTACCTCAAGTAATGTACAGCTCAGTTAATGTACTTAGTTAAATTATATCGCCACTATTATTATATCATACTGTGTGTGGTATACGGTGTTGTACAGACTCTGTGACAACATGGACTTACTGACCCAGAGTCAGTTTCACCCCAGGACCGGGTTAGCCTAGCTTAGCGCTAAGCCCGGAGGCAAAGTGCTCGCCTAGCTAAGATAAAAGGGAAATAACACGACCTCCTCAAAAGCTGCCTTAAAAAACCTTTTGCAACAAGTGTTAAGAGTCCTGAGCTCTCTCAGCCTGGAGCAACACAGAAGCAATGGCTGCTGTCATGTTCCTGCTGGCTGCCTTTCATCTCCCACATGGCTGTGATCCCTGCTCTCTCACAGGAGGAACGGTGGTCTTTTACTCAAGTGCACCGTGGTGCACTAGCAGCAGATTAGGACCCATTAGAAAACAGGCAGACTTTTCTTACACTATAATTATCTGGCAAAGATCAGAAAATTACAATTCATTTGGTTACGCATTATTAACCATAGTGGTGTCCTATTATGAGCTGTGATTATGCTCCTTTTCAGGGACTTGCAGTGCACTTATAATGCCTGTGTTTACGGCCCCGCAAAAGAATGTTACTAAAAAAGGGAAAAGACAGATTGAAAAGAAACAAAAGAGACAGAAGGAAATGACAAAGTGTAGGACATTGAGGATGTAGAAAAAAGATGAGACTGTTGGGAAAGAAATGTGGGTTACTGAATCTCTGTGACTTCATTCTTTTCAGGCACAATTTGTCATTTGAAGTGTCTCGTATCCAGATAAAATTTCAAATTTCTTCTCTCGTGAAAATCAGAATATGATGGTAATGCACCTCAAGAAATTTTTTTGATTTAAAACGCCACCAATTTCCCTTTCACTGAAACGCATCTGGCTTATCTGTCTGTTGTTGAGCTCGGTGGCGGCAGAGGAAGAGGATGAATGAACAATGTCTGAAGGCTGTGACCACAAATACCCACTCAATGGCCATGTTTTAATCTGTTGCTTGGAAACTAAAATAATTAACAAGATTAATTAAGCGTATCCAGGACAAGGCCGTCAGTGCTTCATTCTAACTTCCATTATGCATTTTAACAGGACTATAATGCACATGAACACCATTGCCATGTTTGCTACTATTCCATCCACTGGTTTATTCTATATCTGGCTGTCTCTTGGCAGGATGTGTGTACTGTGCGTCACATCAAACACTCGCGTCACACACCTTGCGATGGACACTAAAGTTTCTCTCTGAATTATGAATCTGAATAACTACCATACTGCGGCTATTTAAAGTTACATGTAGAAGGCATTATTTAATCCGAATTTCCCTGAGTCCTTTGATGCCATTCCGTTTTCTCGTGGCAGAGTTTTTCCCCACAGGAGAGCATCTGGTGTGTTATCTCCCAGTCTTAAATCATGAGGCAGTGTGAGGGGATCATTGTGGCAGGGGGCTGGGAGCAGATGACACACTCTTGGCACTCGCACTTTACTAACTTTGTTTGCTTATTGAGATGCAAGTCTTCCCTTTTTAGAAGAGCACTCCATGGTTTGGTTATAAGATCAAATTGTGCCCCCAAATTGGTAATTCCACCCCATTCCCCATCAATGGCATTAGTTTTAACAGAACAGCAGTGAGCTTGGGGGAAGTCTATGGATTTGTGGGCACTAAGGTGCTTCACGTCTCCAAAGCCAACTGACTGCATGAGATCACCGTTATTACTGACTAACAAATCAGTTGCTTTTAGCAGTCCGCAGAAATATTCCTAATCTGATAACTGAACGAGACAGTTTGGACGAGATACAGCCCGAACCAACGAGACCCGCAAGCCTGGGACACATTTCTTTGTGAGCTAAATGTCCGGATGCTAATGCTAACACTATACGCACATTTATTGGGAGCTCCCCGACAGAAGCGTCATGTTGGTTGCACATGAAAACAGGCTGTGAATAAATTATTATTCTGGACATGCACACTGTGCCGGCGTCACTACTGCGAGTTCAAACCAGAAGCACATTGATTGTTATGGTGTGTGATGGCGGACACAAACGCAGACCAGGGAGTAGAAAAAGGAAATAGTTTATTGCCAGGGAAACAGCTATGGAGGAACAGTCAGGGAATGGCAGGAGAATCCAGGCAGGGAAATCCAGGATGGGAGGGAAGCGCAGACAGACTGGGAAACCAGGAGGACGGATGACTGTGGGAACAAAAGACATGGTCAGAGGCGAGGCCAAAACAAGTGTGTTGAATCTCTAAGTAACTCTTCAATGGAGCAGCCAGGCGCAGTCACTACCAGGAAGTAGATACAACGATCTGAAAGACGAGTGGATGAGGAGCCGGGGCAGATGTGATGAGTGGATTGGATGCAGCTTGGTTGCATGAGCAGGTGAGGTGAGTTGTAATCAGGGAGGTCTGGAGCCACGCCCCTACCACACACACACACACACACACACACACACACACACACACACACACACACACACACACACACAGTACAGGCAGGAGGCACAGCTTGGCCGTGACACTGATGTTTTTAGGACAATGTCTGTTCCACCCCATATTCTGTGGGGAATATGAACTAATAAACAAAAATACATAGCTATCCGTTCAATGGTTGTCCAGACCATTTCACTACGATCCAAAAATTCAGCTTGCTTATGTCTCTAAAGCAAAAGTAAGAAGATCAACAAAATGAAATGTGTACAACCGCCTGAGACCATGAACATCTGCACCAGATTTAATTACAATCTGTCAGATATTTGTCAAAATATTAGCATATATAGAAATATTTCAGCGAGAGGAAAGGTCTGGAGCTCACCATTTCTGCAGGGTTTAACTTCTGGGGGCCATGACTGTCTGTGCCAAATTGCACGGCAATCCTTCCAAAATAATTCCCTGTGGATAAAAGTGATGGGCCGACTGCTAATCCTGAAGAAACTAGTGTGGCTAAAATCAATCTGAATGACTCCCCCCCCCCCAGAGTAAAATTCTGTAATTACTCACGTCAAACGGAATCTAGCACAGAAATATGATAGGGCAAGGATGGAGGAAAATAAATAAGGGGAAGAAGGAGAAGAGAGGAAGGGAACAGGAGGAGATTAGCGGAACAAAACGGATGGATGGAAGATGAGTAAGAGATGAAGTGGAGATGGACAAAACATATTGGGGAAAGCATAAACAGACCATAAAAGATGAAAGCAGTGTTATATACGTAGACAGTGTGAGTAAAGGAGTGGCGGTCAAACAGAGTGGAAGATGGGATGAGTAAATAATGAGATAGAGAGCAGAGGAAGCGGGTCTTTAGCTAAGTCAGCTGGTGTGTACTGTAAATCCCCTGAACCTTTAAATAATTCATAAACACTTCTTTCCATGCTGATGATCGCTTTTATTTTATCACTCACGTCCACTACAGATAGTCTACTTGATTCCTGAACTTAGTGTAGCATAAATACATTTGTTCATCAAACATCACCCCCCCCCCCCACACACACACACACACACACCACCACCACCACCCGCTTTCCTTGTCAATTCTGCCTCTCTTTATTGCTCTCACTTTATTGCTATTGCTTTATTGATCTATATTCCACTGTTTTTCTTTTGTGCATGTCTCTTTGAATTTCTGCTGTTTTGGTTTTAACTGGCCATGACTGATCTGATGCTTGGATGGATTGCACATGACTGGGCCACACTGGGATGGGCAGGAACTGGAGACTTGAGAGGACCGACCTGACGAGATGCCCTATTGGACTGTATTTGGATATTTGGAGTCAAGGGGAACACATTTACACGTAGAAAGTCCTGGAAACTACCAGTACTTCTGCTCAAGAAACGCCATGGCAAAGCTGTGCTTCTGATCATTTTTAAAATCCCATATATTTACTGTTCTTTTTGCTCTGTTTTGATCTCTTCAGTAGGCTATTTAGCCGATAAATGCTCCGACTGTCTGTGTGCTGTTTGGTGCCGTGCAGGTACATACAGACAGGAGGGTTATCTCAGCTGAGACCACATAATATGTGTGCCATGAAACCTAAACATTTAACTCTAATGTAATCTTTGTGTGTGTGTGTGTGTGTGTGTGTGTGTGTCAGTCGCATATCTTGAGACCCAATCAGCTGATCCACTTCACACTCGGTGGGTGTTTGGGACTCAAGGGCAAAGTTGGTGCAATTTGGACATACCAAACTTAACAATGAAAACATGTGAATGAACAAGTGATAGCGCTGTGTGCAGCAGTGGAGGTGGGGCTCTGCGGCTTGACCAGAATGGGCACGTCTTCTGAGCGGCCACACCCTCTGACAACGCTACAAGCAGCAGCACATTACATTACATTACATTACATGTCATTTAGCTGACGCTTTTATCCAAAGCGACTTACAATAAGTGCATTCTACGGTTACAAACAAGAATCAGAACAACAAGAATCAAGAAGGTACAATTTCGTCAAAGGTTCGACTACAAAGTGCTATCAGTAAGAGCCATTTCAGTGCTACTATATGGCTACACATGGATACAAGGGAAACGGGCACTGCGCTGTTTAAGCCAAAAGTTGATGAAACGTTTAGTGGCTCTACAATGTCAAGTGATCCTTTTTTGGGGTTTGTCATTAATGCAGGTCCTCATTTAAATCATTTTGATAAAGTAATGATAAGTGAAGATTTAAATATAGCGGAGTATTGTGTAAATGTTGTCTTGAGAGAGATATTGGAGAAAATGTTGTGTGTGTGTGGGAGGGGGGGGGGGGTGTACATATGAGACGTTCATTAACCTTTTTCGTTAGTTTCTTACTTTGGAACAAAGGAATAATGGACCAATTAGAGTTGGCCAACAATATTACGATACATCCTCTGCAGACAATAAAAATGTGCAGCTAATTTCATGGCGAGCTGGCTTATTATGAAATTACCAAAGTCTGTTGATCTGGACCAGCGTGTTGACTGATGGACTGATGGACTGATGGACAGATGACAGATGGACAGATGACAGATGGACTGATGACAGATGGCCTGGTGGACTGGTGGACTGGTGGACAGATGGACAGATGGACAGATGGACAGATGGACTGATGGACTGATGGACTGATGGACAGATGGACTGATGGACAGATGACTGGTGGACTGATGGACAGATGACAGATGGACTGATGGACTGATGGACTGATGGACAGATGACTGGTGGACTGATGGACAGATGACAGATGACAGATGGACTGATGGACTGATGGACTGATGGACAGATGACTGGTGGACTGATGGACAGATGACAGATGGACTGATGGACTGATGGACTGATGGACAGATGGACTGGTGGACTGATGGACTGATGGACAGATGACAGATGGACTGGTGGACTGATGGACTGATGGACAGATGGACAGATGGACTGGTGGACTGATGGACTGATGGACTGATGGACAGATGACAGATGGACTGATGGACTGATGGACTGATGGACAGATGACTGGTGGACTGATGGACTGATGGACAGATGGACAGATGGACTGGTGGACTGGTGGACTGATGGACTGATGGACAGATGACAGATGGACTGATGGACTGATGGACTGATGGACTGATGGACTGATGGACTGATGGACAGATGACTGGTGGACTGATGGACTGATGGACAGATGGACAGATGGACAGATGGACTGGTGGACTGGTGGACTGATGGACAGATGACAGATGGACTGATGGACTGATGGACAGATGACAGATGGACTGATGGACTGATGGACAGATGGACAGATGGACTGGTGGACTGGTGGACTGATGGACTGATGGACAGATGACAGATGGACTGATGGACTGATGGACAGATGACAGATGGACTGATGGACTGATGGACAGATGGACAGATGGACTGATGGACTGATGGACAGATGGACAGATGGACTGGTGGACTGGTGGACTGATGGACTGATGGACAGATGACAGATGGACTGATGGACTGATGGACAGATGACAGATGGACTGATGGACTGATGGACAGATGACAGATGGACTGGTGGACTGGTGGACTGATGGACAGATGACAGATGGACAGATGGACTGGTGGACAGACTCACCGCTCAGACCGCTGTCCTTGGGCTTTGTTCTCGAAGGGGAAACCAGCGTTACCTTATTGGTGTTTGTATTTGACGGCTTCTTTCTGTGGAGGTGGGATATTAGAAAGTGATCCGCAGAGAACAAGTTTGTGGAAAATTATGTTTTTTTAAACTATTTTTCTCCCCTCAGATGACCCATCTCAAAAGAAGATGAGAAGGCGGTAAAGAGAAAGTGAGACTAAAGTGGAGGGGGAGGAGTAGGGGGGAGAGGAGTTGAGATGGAGCCGGTGAATGAGTGTTGTGGAGGGAGACTGCGAGGAATGATTTGAGGCCTGCAGGTGTTTTCATATCCTAAAAGAGATCGATATTTGCGTACATTCTGACGCTGACTGTACCGCGCGGCTCCAAATAAATAACCATAATCACAAAGCGCCCCGAGATTGACTCTCAATAGAATTATCATTCTTTTCTCTTTGGCAGATTTGGATATTGCTCCTTCAGGGTTCTCAAATGACTTTGTTGTCGAGTGTGTGCATGAGTGTGTGCGTGAGTGTGTGCGTGAGTGTGTGCGTGAGTGTGTGTGGGTGCGTGCTGGTTTATCTGCGTGTTGAGGGCATTCAAATTCCATTGAGTCAATGAACTATGGGCAGTATATGAAGTGTGTGTGGGCAATCTTGTGACAGTGTATGGATCCGTGTGAGTGTGTGTGTGTGTGTGTGTGTGTGTGTGTGTGGCCACGGGCTGTGAACAACAACAGGCCACAGTAATTGAATCTTCATCTGAGCCCTTAAGTCTAACCATTAGACAACACTAACGCACACACACAGACACACACATACACACTGTTCAGTCTCATTACAGCATCAGAACAATATAGCAGTAGCTGAAGTGCACAGCAGTAGGTTTTGTCCCTCGTCATTAAGAGCTGGTGGCCCACTGTGATTGAGCCCTGAGAGCCGCGAAGAAAGAAAAGATGTGGGGAGAAAAGTGAGGAAAAGTTGCCAGGTTATGTTTTTACCGGGCGATTATTAATATGTGAGGGACTAGCTCATCCGGATGAGAGAGAGGCGAGCTGCACACAGCATGTCCCGTGATGCAATCTGCCAGAGCCAGTCAGGTGGAAATGCAATTCTCCCAGTGTGCTTCCTCTCCATCCTGGACAGAGGAGGCGTCACTGCAGGCGGAATCTTCATCACCGCAGCCCAAACGAGTCATCGTCGTCGTCGGGGGCTGGGAAACAAAACGCCACCGCCACAGGTGTGGGGGCCCGATTTGCCAACAACAACTACAGCTGTGTTTTGGAACCAGCACGGAGCACGACGTCTGGAGTGCTGGAGCGAGCGGTGCAGAGAGACCTGACCCTGTCCTCGAAATGCTGACTAAGAGGTCTCGGTCAGAGCCGTCTCCTCTCTGCTTGTAGTCACCACTACTCACATCGGCCGTCTGGTTCCTTTAGCCACCCTCTGCACAAAAAGCAATGAAATGCATTTGACTGATACACACAAAATGCATTATGGTTCATAATAAGATATCAATAATGATAAATAAACAAGAGTGAAAGTATAAAGCCCGGCAAGGGGCCCCTAGAGGATGTAAACTTTATTACACTCTGTAATACAAGCACGTTGGATACAGGAACAAGATTGTGTGTGGATCTCTGTGGGGCACTAGCAATGCGGCGACATAAACAAAGTCTCAAATGGTTCATCTTCCAAGACAGCCTGCATAGACATCACTGAGGTTTCATTTGAAAAGGAGCAATGCATGTGCACGAGCGCATGTTGACACGCCATCGCTGAAGCGTGCAAAAGTGACGCTATAGAGGGGAAGGTGGCGCGCTTAGGCTAAGCTTAGTGCCGCTGGCCGAGCTGCTATATTTGTACTTGTAGTCTGGCTCATTCATCCATTTACACAGTGATACCGGGCGAGGCTGTACCTGCCCATCAGGACTAACCCATCACTCAATAGACTGGAGGAGACGGGATCGAGGGAAGAGTGAGCTACTGAGCCACCGTCTTTATTGGTGTAAGAATGCATTGAAAGTTGATCCATCTATCCATACATACATGCATGCATACATGCATACATGCATGCAAGGATGAGATATCTCTCTCCCATTGGATATATTTTGTATATTTTGTGTAGTTATTAGTGTGATTCAATTTGATTTCTTAACTTAACACTACAATTTGTATTATCCAAGAAAATCTCTCACCGGAAGGCGAAGCTCTCAATTTTTACTGCTACAGTCTCTCTCTCTCTCTCTCTCTCTCTCTCTCTCTCTCTCTCTCTCTCTCTCTCTCTCTCTCTCTCTCTCTCTCTCTCTCTCTCTCTCTCTCTCTCTCTCTCTCTCTCTCTCTCTCTCTCTCTCTCTCTCTCTCTCTCTCTCTCTCTCTCTCTCTCTCTCTCTCTCTCTCTCTCTCTCTCTGGATTAAAGCTGAAAACGTGTAATGAGTTTCTGGCTGGCCAAGCCAACGCTCACAAATTAGCAATATCACCAGGAAAGCACTTGTCTCCATCCCATTCTGTCGGCATTAAGGGAAAACGTTCCTGTCCTTCCAGTCCAAATCACCAAGTGGCAATGGGTCACACTCTAATTTATACACTGATGGCAAATAAATCCATATCTAAATGACAAATAAAAAGCAGGGAGTATGTTTTACTGACTAATTATTTATTCAACAAACCATTTCAGTAATACGTTCTATACGTGAATATTGAAGGAATAACAAAGCATGTTTAGCATTTAGGACTTTTACTGCTCAGCGGGAATTGTAGATGCTAACATAAGTAGAACACAGTAGAATAACATATGACAGAAATATTCTAAAAGTCATTGCAATTGCTGCAGGGTTGACAAAGAACAGCAAAACGATTCTCCTCTTCCCTCTCAGCGACCAATCGATGGGTTGGAGGTTGAGGACAACCTTTGATTCCACCCCGTGCTTTTCTGCCATTTCTCATCCAAGTATTGATGACACTTAGCACGGAGGACTCAGGGGCTCTAGCGGTCAGCCAGCCCCCGAACCAGAGGCTCTTTTTAAAGAGACTATTGTCAATAATTCTGGTCGTTGACTTCTTGCGAGTCAAAGGGTTTCTCTTTTGTTAGGATTAAGTTCAGATAGGTGCTTTGTTTGGCAAAATACCCCAAAATCTCTCATTGAATGTTGAGTGTTCACTCAACACATTCAGGGAGCAAACAGCGATGAGAAGAGCTTCAAAGTAACCCGCTTCGTGTTGACAAAAAGCTAGCTGGTAATTCTATTTCTGTGTAAGTACAGAGAGAAGCAACGATGCCTTGTATGTACATGCTTATGCTACGCTCACACCAAAAGCATTGCAAATATTACCAGCGCTTTACTCGCGTGAGTTTACTCGCTCGACTTTATGTGGTTAATTTGCGTCATTCGCTTAATTTGTGCCTGAAAGGGGCGTGGCTTATCCCATTGAAATAACCACTAGTTCTGCTTTATACTTGTTGTGGAAATTCCTCAAACATCAGACGCCTGCATGGTTGGGTTCATCATATTATCCACACACAGCTCCTCCTCCAGGAACAGCGTCTGAATGACGGCCGCTGCCAGCGCTACTTCAGGCTGACCAGCAGCAGTTTGATTCAGCACCGGCCGGACGGCAGTGATGACGGGCGGAGCTTCTCAACATCAGTTGCTTTCGCAACTCAGCGTCAAGCGAATCTTTCACCAGAGTTGGAAAATGTCAACTAGCGCAAATGAGGCAAATTTTTCACAACGCGGCATTCACAGCATTCACGTCATTCAGCGCCGCCCGGTGGAAATGTATGCTGTTTGCAACTGATCCCGTCTGTGCATTGACTTTGCATGTAATCTACTTGAGCAGCCTTAGCCAAATAAAACTGATGACTAGGTGGTCTGTTTGACTCTAAATGAGCATAATTTACTAAATGAACATCATGCTGTATTGAAGAAGACTTGAAACTAGAGATTGAGACATAAACTCATGTTTACAATGTTTACTGAGGGAATACATCAAGAGAGAAGTCATTTTTATTTTCTATACACTTCTATACAAGCAGACTTAATTTTGCACCCGGAGGAGTCGCCCCCTTCTGGTCAGTAGAGACGATGCTGGTTTCAGTCGCTTCCACATTGTCTTCACTTTTGAGACCTGGAGGTTGCCGCCTGGTCCAGGAGCCAACTGTCTCACAATCTGCCCAAAACCAAAAGGGAAAAAAATGTCTCCTCCTACTTTGAGCGAGTGGTAAAAAAATTAATATAATATTAGCAGCTTTATTATTGTAAGCGCTCAGCACTCTCTGCTGTGACTGTGTGCGGCACACAGCAGACACATCCCACCGGAGTTGGTACACAGGTTGTGTGTGCAGGAGGGTCCATGTGTGTTTTCAACCATCACTCAGTTCCTCTCCTCTGAGCCTCCTCCCTCCTCCTCCCTCCTTCTCTTCCTCCCTCCCCTTCATTCCTCTTTGTCTCCATATGTCTCTATATTTGATGCGTGAATGTGTGTGTGTGTGTGTGTGTGTGTGTGTGTGTTGCGCTCGCTCGTACATATGAGTGTGTGTGTGTGTCCATATTTGGAAGAGGTCTTAATCAGATTGTGTAGCTGAGTGAAATATGAAGAGCTGGGTGATTTCATTAAGACGGTGGAGTGATGGAGCTCATCACAGCTCACCGACACCTCGGATTTCTCTTTATTTATCCTCAACATTAATCCAACAAAACAATTCACCTAAGAGCCTCTCTATCTTTCACACGCTCTCCACACCACCTCCTCCTCCTCCTCCTCCTCCTCCTCCTCCTCCCTGTATTTCATTTTACTACGCTGTGTCCGGAAAGCCGAGGCATGCGGTTTATGTCTCAGCGCTCTTTGTTCTAGTGTGTATGCCATCAGAACAGAGAGGGGGCAGAGAAAAAGAGGGCAGATAATGTATATAACCGGTTTATTTACTTGCATCATTTTTCCGTCACAAAATCAAACACTGCACATCAGGAGGCCAGGCGAGCTCTGACATCACAGGCACCAAACAGACAGACCGGGAGAGAGAGAGAGAGAGAGAGAGACAGGGAGACAGACAGGAGACAGCAGTGTCCATGGCGATAGCTCCTACAATAGACAGTGTCAATAATTTGTGTTTTCACAGCATCAGAGTTTATTTCATTGTGCTTGTGTTCACACCAAAGTGTCTGCGACGGCCTGCAGTGACAGTTTTCACTCCCAGAGCACTGCTAACGGCAGCTTGGTGTGTGACCCTGAACTTCTAAATATGACGCTGCACATGGCCGTGGTTACGGCGGGAGAAGAGGAGGAAGTCAGGCGGCAACTTCCAATTCTGTGTGAAGCCGAAACAGAAGTGACTTAAAGCTGCATCATCTCTAGTGACCACCAGGGGGCGACTCCTCTGGTTGTATAGAAGTCTATATAAATGACTCTACTTCTCTCTTGATATATTCCCTCAGTAAACATTGTAATCATGAGTTTATGTCTCAATCTCTAGTTTCAAGTCTTCTTCAATACAGCACGATGTTCATTTAGTATATTATGCTCATTTAGCTATCTTCATGTGAAGAAATATGTTTATTTAAAAAAACAGTGTATGTATGTGCCAAGCTTAAACAGAGTGGGATGTAGAACATCGTATCGGGCCAATGACCACGCCGGCGTATTTGAGGATGTGGGAGTGACGATGTTTTGTGTTTTTAAACGCAAACAGCGCTTTTTATGGAGTGAAGACACGCTGGTTGTAAATCAGCGCTGGTACTTAAAGCCTGTATTACTGGTCATTTCACAATTTAGGTTCAAATAATTATTTGAGTACTTAGACTTTTCAAAAACATCCTCCCAAACACTAGCTGAAGAAGTCCACTTCCAATGGGCCATGGTGTCTGATGATGCATACCTGCTGAATCTGACAAAAGACATCCGTTAGCATATGCAGAGCCACACCAGAGCTCTCTCAGTGCTGGGTCAGCTAAACAAAGGTCTGGCTCCACACATTATCGTTCTGCTATCGGAGGAATAAACACATGAAATGTGCTGCCAATGGCAGCCCTTTACCCTCAGTTTACATCTGATGAGTCTGAAAATACTGATTGGTGCAGCTTTACACCAGAACAAGTACCAATGCTTTCACCCATGACAAAGTATTCCACACAGTACATTATTTTCCACATCTTTTCTTTACATAAGTTTCATCCCTGTGGGTCTAATGCAGAGATCTAGGTCCAGTACATGTTAAACCCAGGTTAGTACAACATAAATGCTGTAAAGTGAGCAGCAAATTGAGAATTCTAGTCCGTTTTATTCTCATTACCCTATAACACGGTTTATTATTGCATTAAGTCGTCTTTGCATTTTGGGATGTTCAGTTCGCGCTATGGATAGTGGGCTACGTCTTTTGCTCTATTTTCAAGGACACACAGGGATGATGGCAACAATCATTCTTCCTTTGTTTGACTTCTAATTATTTAAAATGTCTGCTATGTATTATATAATATATCTACACTATTTGAAAAGGTCCTTGACATTGAACATGTTGAATATGGCCAAGCCTTCAACGCTTTTTGTCTCACATCTGATACGGCTGAGACCAAAATTCCACAAAAAAAGAAAAACGCAAAATCAGCATGTAATTAAACACATTGCGCCTCTCAAGAATCATCAATGCAGTGAAATGCAGTGTTTGGGGTTTTTTCATTGCACATTTGATTTAGTTTTCACCCCCTCAGAGGAAAGCGAGTCCACCCAGCTAGCAAATTAAGCAGCGTGTAGCCGTCTTGCTTCTTGCCTGATTTAAGAATTATCCCGAGGCCCCTCTTCCTTCTCCACACCTGAACTAACGTGGTTGAACGCCTGAGGGAGATTATGGTAAATATTGTGAAAGTCTGCCGTGAATAAGTGATCATCCCCTCGCCGTGTGGGCCTTCTTTTGTAAGAAGTGGGAAATACCCACAGCCTCCCTCTTCTCTCTGTCCCCAACGAGAAGAAAGATGAAAGTTCTCCATTCTTTTATATTTGTTTTGCTCTCTTCTACATCTACATCAGTTTTTCCTACCTGGACTGTGAACTGGCACTCGAGTTGTTTTGATGTGAGAGTGAGAGCCTCGGCCCATCAGGAGACCGGCAGGACAGCAGCCAAGTCGAGAGGGAAGCTCAGCAAGAGATAAGAAAGAGGGACAGCGTGTGTGTGTGTGTGTGTGTGTGTGTGTGTGTGTGTGTGTGTGTGTGTGTGTGTGTGTGTGTGTGTGTGTGTGTGTGTGTGTGTGTGTGTGTGTGTGTGTGTGTGTGTGTGTGTGTGTGTAAAAGAGAGAGAGAGAACAATGGGCAAAATAAAATAGAAAAACACTATCAAAGAATGAAACAACCGAGAGAAAAAGAGTTAGTGATCAGCTCTCCTGCTGTTACATCCCATCCTGATATCCAAACCTGTGTGTGTGTGTGTGTGTGTGTTCACTTGTACAGCTGTCTTTGTGAGGGCCAATGAGAGTATTAGGGGTCTGTCCTATTTGTTGGCGTATAATCAACGTCATCCATCCTCTGTTGGGGTTTTGAAAACATAAGCACACCTCCACCCATTTCGCGTCATGTGATTGGCCGATGCATTGGGAGCTTTGAAAAGTAACAATGCTTTTTTGCCGCGTAAAATTTGCGCTACGTGGAAAAAGTATTCGTGACAAAAACAACCGTTCGAAAAAAATGATTGTTTTGTAAAAGAAAGCTGTGTAAAGAAACGTATTGGGATTCTCAATGTTTCTGGAAGGAACATCTTCTAAATGTCTCTTTATCGCCACCATGTTATAAGTAGTTTGGGCGAGGCTGATGTTATTGTAACGTGACACCACGCCTTATCTAACGTTGTTATTTGGACGTTTTGTATTTTCTGATCCCTTTCACAGCATTTGAGTGAGGAATATCGCTACACACCGTTTCTGCAGTCTGTGACTCTCGTTAAAATCTGTAAATTATTTCCCTGCTTGCCCCACACTGATGCAACAATACAATTGCCAAACTAAATGTTATCCCAGTAATGAAATCAATCTATTCTATGTCATAACCATTTTCAATCAAGCAATTGTAAAATACTGATCCTCCAGTTCAGGGAAAGGGTTGCCAATAATGCATCTGTCACAGCGTTCTTAAGAACTTGAAGTCCAATACTTTTCTGATCAGACATCTGATAAATAGGGTCCACTATTGAGTTACATTTGACATTTTCAAGAGAAGATGATTGAATAAAATGTTGAAATATGAATTGGACAAGTTTGTGATATTTACTTTGGGTGAATTAATTATGTTATGGATACAAATAATCATCTTTAGAATAAACAATTAGTCGTTAGATTCATGGACTAATCAAAAACAATAAAGAATGTTTTTTGGAAAGTGAGGACATTTTGGTCTGTCCTGTTTGAGGGTTCAGACTGGAGCAGGTTTAGGTTTGGTAGGGAGGGTGGCCATGAGAGGCAAAAAGACAGTTTAACAAAGAAAATAAATAAAACAATAAAACAAAATGGTTAAAACAGCAGGACAGCAGAGCGAGAAGCAGCGGGGCAGTGGAGAGAAAATGTTAAGGGGGACACAGAGAGGGCCTTTATGTGGGGGGGGGGGGGGGCTTTAAAAGACTGTGAAAAAATCATAAAATTAGCTAAATCAAACACAGGTGTTTACTTAATAGAGAAATAAATAAAAAAAAATAAACATTTAGAACCTAAGAATACACACATCTTAAAATTTAAAATAAGTGCTTGAAAAATAAAAAATAAATGAGACTGGGAATTAATATTTCTGGTTTAGCCTGTGCGGGTCTATGGTTCCCAGTCTGTGGATCCATCTCCTCTCCGCTGCTGGCCCGTACTCTGGAGAACGTGTGAGCCATGGAGTTTAACATGTGCATATAGGATGCTCGTACCGTTCCCACTATTGATCATTGCAGCTGGTTCCCTGTCTCCCCCTCGTACAGGTTGTGGCAGGCCGCACCTGAGAGGGCGGGTACCATTGGAAGCTGTCGGTAGCAGGACCTGCTCCACATTAAAACCAATTCTAGTTTGTGGGTTAAAAATGTGGGGGAGACGAATAAAACCGATCTCCGAGCCTGGAAGCTCTTCCTTCCTGGTCTCCTTCTTATTAAGGTCAGTGTGGACCAGGATGTCTTTCACATTTGTGTTCCTATGAAAGGCGGAGATCCCACGGCTGTCCTCCAGGGCAGCACAGTTAACAAAATTATTAATTAGAATTAGAATTAATTAGAATGCAAAAATTAGGGGGACAAGGGACTGGGCGGGTGGTTGTGGGGTGCCGTTACCACCTCTGAAGGTATTCTGCTCTCACTTTTGGAAGTTAGCTTAGCAGATAGCTAACAGCAGATCCATGAAATAAAAACCCACGAGTCCGGAGTGGAGTTTATAATTTTTAGTGCGGATCTTGATCATGTAAAACTGTGAACACACAACATGCAATAGGCTTACAAACAGTCCATATATACACATACATGAATAGCAAGCACTGATTCAACACACAGTAACCATTAACATAAGACTCCCTTCGCTAGTTAGCTTCTAAGCACGTTTTTAACATGGCTGTCAATGCAAAAATGCTAATCGCGATTAGCCTTGCGATTAGCATCTACACTACACAGGGTTAAACTAAACCGTTAAACACACAGAAAATACATCACAGAAGATATTTACATGCTACATGAAGAAGTACTTACAGACTTAGATCTTCAGAGGCTACCAGACAGTAAACGTAAAACGTAGCTGCAGCATGTCTTCTCAGTGGAATCTGAACTAACTATGGCAAGAGAGAAGGGACAAATACAAATGCAATTGCGTTCTGTACAAATTGGTGTCTTGCATGCACCACATGAAATGTGGGGCAGAACAGAAGGTGTCGGCGACCTCCGCCTTAAAGGAAGCGCTTTGAGTAGCCCCTGATCCTCAATGCGCCAAACAGGGTGCTGGTGCAGATCCTGTGGAACTGGATCAGCTGGGACTTGATGAGCCCTCTGTAGGTGTGTTTGGGGTGGTGGACTGAAGGAGGGCGGCCAGGGTTTTGTTCTGGTCACTGGATTCTTGGAAGAAGACCCTGGTGTCCAGGAACTCAACCAAAAGGTGTTGGAGCTTCGGTTTGAGTTGATCTGGGGGTGAGGTGTATTTAAAGTGTTAAACAGTGTGTGAAAGTGCTCTTCAGAGTGATCCCGTCCAAGTGACGGAGGATCAGGTTTAGGATCAGGTTTAGGTTTAGATTTAGGATCAGTTTTAGGATCAGGTTTAGGTTTAGGATCAGTTTTAGGATCAGATTTAGGTTTAGGATCAGGTGTAGGTCAGGGTTAGGTAGAGGGAATATATTTTGTCAATGAGTGTCCTCACAAATTAAGTGCATGGTTGTGTGTGTGTAGGTGTGTGTGCTTGTGTGAGATGAGGTAGCACGGGCAGTGTAAACACAACGGATCATGCATGCGTACAAACACAACACATTTACACACACACCATGACATTTGGATTCCATTAAAAGTCTTTGTCTCTGATCAATAATTTAATAACCTGAAAGGATGAAGGAGTCATCATAATCAATACAGCCTCTGCAAGTGTGTGTGTGTGTGTGTGTGTGTGTACACACTGGGTCTGGTCCCAGCCGTATGGCTTGATGCTGCTGTAGACATCTTTTGTTTGAGGCTGTTTTCTCTCTCACCTCGTCATCGTCTGTTAATGTTGCAGTTCACACTTTTGTATATTTTACGAGGGGCGGCACGGCACACAACATGTATTGGTCGGTATGCACCTTGGTTTTGGGGTCAAGGTTCGGTGTGTTTTTTCGGTACAGCAGGCATGTATCTATTAATAACAATTAAAAAGCAATCTCCATCTTCTTCATCACAGTGAATCATCTCCTTCCACGTGGCTGGTAACCTCGATCAATCCGGGATGGAAATCTGATTCAATCATCCGCATTTTGGATTTTGCATTTTATGACGCAATCCCCACATTAACATTGCCAAAAGGGGGACTTTCTACTTCATTTATTGATTTGGAATTTGGATTTGGAAACCCACGCATACACAGGCAGGACATGGGGACTCCACAGCCCGCCTGAGCCCGGCTCAAACCGGGGATCGAACAACAGACCTTCTTGCTGTGAGGCCACAATGTGCCCTTATATCTTCCAGCTGCAGTCACACGAAAGCAGGCCTTGCTGGGAAAACGCCATTGTAACACCCGACGTAACATAACCGGCCATCAGTTTAGACCAAACTAAACGATTCGAAGTTCATTCGTGATTTCCACCTTTGACTTTCAGAAATGTACGAGGGAGGAAAAGAAAAAGAGCAACTTGCGGAAAATAATTAACTGGGAGAACTGCCACATCCCTCACTTTAAACACCGAAGCCCTCTGTTTCAGATTGTTCTGTGTTTTGAATTACATATTCAGTATTCTATTGCATTTGTCATGACAGTGCTCACAGGTGCCATGCTAGCAGCAGGCTCAAGGATTGCAAACGCTGGTCAGTGCATCCATCCGGCTCCACGACTGATCAAACTGGTGTGAATATTCATTTGAAAAACACATTTGGCTGACTGCCGGACCTTTAGGCGCCACTGCCGGCTAAACTAAACAAACTAAACGTAACGAGTTATTTGAGATTCATGCCTTTGCTTTTTTCTTACCTTTACTTCGGAAACTCACTGGGTCACGAGGGTGAAAAAGAAGAGCGCCTGGCAGAAAATAACAAAGAACTGGGAGAACTGGTGAATTTTAAATAAGTCAGAGGCTGACCGGCAGATACACACACACACACACACACACACCAGGGCGGGCAGGCACGCCCTTATTGCTGTTACGGACGGACCGGCCGCTCAGTAGATCAGCCGTATATAGGAATGCAATTATTAACCGAGTAATGTCTTCTGTCCCACTACAGTGCAGTGATACTTAAAACGTAACATTTGTACAGTTCCGTTATCCTCAGTTTCCGTTCTGCAGCTTTATTGCTATTTTCACAAGCTGGGTCGTCTTCCAATGGAACGATCTGCGGGTCAGTCCCCAGGATCCTCCTCCACAAGACCTCTCTCTCTCTCTCTCTCTCTCTCTCTCATCTTCCTCCCTTTCTTCATTTACAATCTCCCACGCACTCCCTCTTTCTCAAATTCCATTTCAGTGTCTTGCTTTGGCAGGACATGCTGAGCTAGTGCCGAGGCAATAATGAGAACTGTCAAGCAGCGACAAATGAACAGGTGAGAGAGATGCAGGGAGAGGGACAGGGAGAGAAAAGA
Organism: Cottus gobio; assembly: GCA_023566465.1. Classification (NCBI taxonomy): domain Eukaryota; kingdom Metazoa; phylum Chordata; class Actinopteri; order Perciformes; family Cottidae; genus Cottus; species Cottus gobio. The sequence goes on along the minus strand of CM042216.1, from coordinate 3,077,404 downwards.
GAGAGAGACATGAATATGAAGCACTGGCACTGCTGTGACTACTGACAGTCCACTCACGCATGCATGAACACACAATACACTCCCATCCCGGTTCTGCGCTCCATCGATAACACGCGAACGAAATCTCATCAATTAGATGTAAACCAAAAACTTTTCAACCAAGGATTTCTCTTTTTAGAGAGCCCAATCTTCATCAACACAGGAACCTTATAACCATGTCGACCAAACATTTTTATTTATATACCGATAAATTGCAGGCCCAAAAGTACACTTTTCAATGATGATCGGGGTGACTGTGGCTCAGTGGTTAGCAGGTCTGACTTTCGATCAGAGGGTCGGTGGTTCAAACCCCGTCTCAGCCAGTCCATGTCGTTGTGTCCTTGAGCAAGACACTTAACCCTCATTGCTCACCGTTGATGTGTCTACGGTCTACTGTATATCATGTAAGTCGCTTTGGATAAAAGCGTCAGCTAAATGAAATGTAATGTAATAATGATCCAGTAATTTGAAACACAATATTCCTTTTATTGCATACTAAATATATATATATATATATATGAGTGTGTATATATATACTCAATATTACTTTTCTATGTTAGTTTCCATTAGGCTCTGGTGTAGTGGTATCACTCCTTATAGACTATTTCTTACATTTATTTACCTCACTGCATTTGTGTTCTAGTTTTCAATGGTGTCTGTGTTATTTCTTTAAAAAGGTGATAATTGTTATTTCTATTGTTCATATATATGTTTATATTTTATTCTATTTTTTTTTTTGCTGTTCTGTTGTAATCTTTAATAAAACTCTGGCACAAGGGATTAATAAAGTTATATCTTATCTTATCTCTCTTAATACAATGTATTTAAAAAAAACTTACTGAGCTCCAAGTTGTTGTTACAACCAATGTGTTCTAACTGTAAAAGATATGTGGTTTAGTTCTCGCCAATATTTGAACTCTGTACATTTTGATTTCAATTTCTTCCCTTTAAAAATTCTGAGGAGAGAATAAAGTGATGAAATAGCATATACAAAATGAATAAATTAACTTGCATTGTGGGATACAGTATGGGAGGTCGAAGAGCCCGATGTATCCTGGAGATAGCTTTCCAAATTAGTGCGATGTATTTTTGGCATACTGGAGATTTCAGTTTGGTTTGCATGCTACATGCTACATGCTACATGCACCAGATCAGCACTGCTAGTATAGAAGCTATTAGAATACAGCAGAGTCTCTGTAAGTGAGCGTTTGTTGGTCGCTATTAGCTTTATATTTTATTCATGATGTTTGTTTGTTTCTGCACTGCCCTTTTCTAAAGTTATACATTTTAATATTAACAAAAGTGCATTTCACGTAATGAAAAAAATGCTTTAGCATATGCAACTGAAAACATCTGGGCCCAGAGGTATTAATGATTCAAAAACACACACAAACAATGCATGCCCCTGCATAAACTAGTGCAGTGAGAATATATTCAGCTGAGCTAACCTGGCATATAGAGGGGGGGCTTAATGTCAAATACAGTCTTGGGAGAAACTTTAATTAGAGCTTCAATCTTATTACATCGTGTGACATGGAAGTCAGCATCAATCTGTGTGGTCTAATTGTAACGTGTAAATAGGACTACATAGTGTCACCCAATTTGTACCGAGGCATGGGAAAAATAATAAATATCAGTCTGTGAATGAGATTTTTTTTATATGAACGGGACAGTTTCTCAATCAATACACGTTGATGGCTTACAGCGCACACCAGTGTGTAACTGCCGTGCATAAAGACACACAGCAGCTGCAGCCCTGTTGGACATTGTCTGTGGCAGGCCAGGTCGGACCAGCATGTCTCCTGTCCAGCCCCAAAGGACCAGTCCACCTTAAAAGGAGTGTGCAGTCAACCCACAACTCTTAGTCAGCAGGTCTCATAATGCATGTATACTATATACTATATACACCTAATGTGCAGGGCGGCCTCTAAGTAAGGGAGGTGATGACGAGTAAAGAGGGGCATAGTCCGCATATGGAGGAGATTGTGAAGGATGGGTCAAACAAACAAGGGTCGCCACTTCAGTTACTTACTTATTTTACCCCAAAGCAACATTATAAATTGTGTTTAACACCAAGAAACTAAACAGCCTTGTGATGATCGGATCCTGAGTCCATTACTCTCCTGTATCAGGACACCACAGGGCCGTTATCACAGGTTTACAATCGCCACTCACCACAGGGAGGCGTTTCATTCTCTCAAGGCCAATCATTCAGGACATCAACAAGATGTTGCGGCGACCGTTGCGTAATAGAAGGATTTGATTGGCCGATGGTGGAAGCTGTCAACTGTGCACAACAAACATGCTTCATTTGGTGTGACGATGAGTGGCACGCTGCTCTCCACTGTTAAGTGGTTAATAAGTGAAGATGCTGAAGACGAGGTGAAAGGAGTCTGTCCGTGTACCGTCTCAATGCCGGCAACGATCGGACAAGGCCTTCAAGGCGCTAGGTGTTGAAGGGGGCTGGAACGGCATTTGTTGGAAGACAGACGGGACACCTTTACGGCAGCCAGGGCTGGTCGTCTTCATGAATGATGAAGAGTGCTGTGATGGGTACGAGTCTGCTGGCTCAGCACTATAGTGTGGTTCAGCTCCTCCTCCTGGATGGAGCTGATGGAGGCTGATGACGATGCATACGAAGCTCCGCATTTGCGTCTCTCTCCGTTCCCGAAGTCTCCAGGAGCCGAGCAGCCTTCTCCACCTGCACCTGCTTGCGGCTGAACTTCCTTTTTAGTGCGTCGAAAATATTGTCATCATGGTGGTGCAATATTTTTGATAAACCTCGGCAGGGATCAATATGTATGAGTAGAATTGTGCTCCAGGGACATGTCCACTTATAGACTGTATTACGTTCAAATAAAAGCAAACATGCCATTAAACCAAGGAGTCAAAAGCCCAACCAGACCATAATGATGAAGAGAGAAAGGAGTGGGCCCAAGAAAAGGTCCCCAGATGGAATCGAACCAGGTAGATGCAGTTAGAAAGCATGCAGGCCTCTCACAGTTTGGTATTTTCCTGTATGTGGTATTTTAGTGTCCAGAGCAGAGCGCATGGTGCACAGGTGGTGGGAGAGGAGCAAACAGGTGGGAGGTTGATACAAATGAGGCAGTTCAAAGCGTGGTTTTTTTTCAGTATTTTCTGGAAAACATGTTTATTCTCATGCTTTTCCCTCTGAGAATAAACACCTCAGGACTAAAGTTGTCTAAAATGCTGGATCAGGTATCGGCCTATGCAGCGATCCAACACCATGGTATCATTAATCGATGCGTGCTGCACGCAAACTAGTTCTACAAGTCGACACGGCCCAGTTGAACAAAGCTCTATATTTCAGGCAGAAGACACAATTGGCACAGCAGGGGAGTTTAAATACTGAAGGAGTAGGTGCAGCAGAGTGGGCAGGTGAGAGTGATTGAGCTAACGAGGTGGGAGGGACTACCTGGTGCACTGCATGAGCTGATGAGGTGAGTGAGAGGTAGAGGGGCAGGAGGGAAGGGAAGCTGAACGGTGACGGGCTGGTGAGGTGGGGGTGGGATGCTGAGCTGTGCTGCCGTCCCAACCGCTGGTCCACCGGGACGCCTATCCATGTTTCTCTGCTTATCTCGATCGGTCACCATAACACACGTCTGTGGTTAAACACTTTCGAGCGCTGTTGTTTTCCCTGATGACGCTACATTGTGAACAAGAAATCCCTGTCTTAATCAGCAGGAGAGCTAGTTAACGTTAGCGGTTTGCAGCACAGCTGGGCTCAAAAAGGGAGGTTACGTTGATTTACATCATGGGTTCAAGCTACTTTCAGCTAAACTTTTGTTTTGAGCAAATATGTATGTTGAACGGTTTCAAATTTTACATTTGGCAAAATATTAAAGCAAAGCAATACAAAATAAACATATGGGGGTATTATGAAATTACTAATACTTGCCTCTAAGCAGCTTATAATATATAATTAAAACTAATTTAATTTATATAGGGGAGAGCCAGTAAGAAGTGTGCAACATTCACGTGTCGGGAAGAAAAAAAATGGTATTGGACCATATCTATTATGAGCAGTGTCAGTTTCTGCCACCACAATAATCTGCTGCCACTATGGTGGCTTCATAAGCAAATTAAATACAAATGCAAAGCATGAAATCAGAAACAATGCTTAAAAGGTAAATCCTTTGACCAAATCTGGCTTATTGGTTCAGTATCTGCCATCTGCAGCTGCTTCATACTGAATGAGAAGCCTCTCCCTCAGTTCATTAAATCCCTGCAGCGGTCCAGAGGTGTTGATGAATCGCCTAGACAACGGCAACTCTCTGTCCTGACTGACAGCATCTCGCGCCGGACTGAAAACGCACCTGTTCAGACTGCACCTTGGCCAAATGCATTTGGGAACAGATTTTTCGCAGAGGGGTGCCGCACAGCATGACCGTCCCACAAACGGCAGCGGCTGACGAGGCACCACTCCGGCAGCTGGAGCGCCTTCGGGAGCGCCATAACTACCTGCTGCTGCCAGCGCGAGCTCGCTCGGCCCGCTTTCCTTCCATCCGCTGCAATAGCAGCCGTTAGGAGTCACGTTCACTTCCTGACGACAACCATAGTGACGGACATATCGGAAATATCTTCAATATCAAACAAACGATGCAACGTATCCTCAAACGATGTCTTGCGCAAAGTCACTCATTTTCCGTGTGTTTTCCCGGGAAAGCCAGCAACACGGGTCAATTTCCAACACATGCAAACAGTCGTGACTGAATAAACTTCTGTCTTCACAGGGAACTGAGTTAGTTTTGGGCAACAAAACTGCTCAGTTGGGAAGTGTCAAAGTCAAAGTCAAAGTCAGCTTTAATGTCAATTTTTTACATGTGCAAACATACAAAAGATCGAAAGAACGTTTCTCTTCTGTCCAACATAAAGTGAATAGTGAGTAATAATAATAATAAAGTGCAAAAACAAATTAAGAAAAAGAGAGAAACATAAGCAGTTATAACAACATAAATAACATAAATGTGGAACTGTGAATGACTATGTATGTTAGCAGCAGTCAGACAGAGTTCAGCAGCATTTAGACATGAGTGTCTAAAGAGGACGGAGTGGGAGGGTGGGGAGAGAGTTCAGCTTCCTGACAGCCTGGTGGATGAAGCTGTTGGACAGCCTGGTGGTGCGAGCCCGGAGGCTCCGGTATCTCCTACCGGAGGGCAGGAGGCTGAAGAGACCGTGTGAGGGGTAGCAGGAGTCGCTCACAATCATGGTCACTTTGCGGGTGAGGCGGGTGTCTTATATGTCCTGCAGGGAGGGGAGGGGGGGAGTGAGGCACCAATGATCCGTCCAGCTGCATTCACTATGCACTGCAGGGCTTTCCTGTTGTAGTCTGTGCAGCTTCCGCCCCACACAGTGATGCTGCTGGTCAGGATGCTCTCAATGGTGCCACGGTAGAAGGTGCACATGATGGATGGGGGGCTTCCTGCTTTCCTCAGCTTGCGGAGGAAGTAGAGGCGCCTCTGTGCCTTCTTTGCCAGCGATAACGTGTTGGCTGTCCAGGAGAGGTCCTCACTGATGTCCACCCCCAGGAATGTGGTGCTGCTGACTCGCTCAATGTCCACACCGTTGATGGTCAGTGGTGGGTGATGAGTGTGGCCTTTCCGGAAGTCAACAACAATCTCCTTGGTCTTGCTGTTGTTGAGCAGGAGGTTGTTGTCTCCGCACCACGTGGTCAGAAGGTTGACCTCCTTTCTGTAGAGGGTCTCATCATCCTTGGTGATGAGACCTATCAGTGTTGTGTCGTCTGCAAACTTGACCAGGTGATTGATGCTGTAGGTGGTTTTGCAGTCGTGTGTCAGCAAAGTAAAGAGCAGTGGACTGAGCACTCAGCCCTGAGGGGCCCCTGTACTCAGTGTGATGCTGCTCGAGGTGTTGTTGCCGACGCGTACTGCTTGTTGACTGCACTGAGGAAGTCCAGCAGCCAGTTACACAGCGAGGCGTTGACTCCCAGCTGGTCAAGTTTGCAGACGAGTTGTTTAGGGATGATGGTGTTGAATGCTGAACTAAAGTCTATGAACAGCTGTGGGGCGTGGGCGTGGCTAGCGTGCCTGCGGCACGGAGGGAGAGAGGGACGATCGTGGGGATCAGCTGTGTCTCGTTACGGGGCACAGCTGATCCACATGATCGTGGGATTGCGTGGGCAGGAGGGGAGCTATAAGAGCTCCCAGAGCCACGCAGACGGGAGAGCGAAGAGCCAGTACGGCTAGGCAAGGCATGTGAACGTGTATGGATACGTGTGTGGAAGAATGCCAAATAAAAGGCTTAAACGTGCAGCACTGGTGTCATCACTGTGTCGGGAGCTTCAGGAGACCCACGGTGTGAAGGAACCTTGCTACAGTGGGGGAAGGAGCTGCCGGAAATGCCGGACGACGGTAATGCGGCGATTGAGGCGCTGTACGCCGCAATGTCTGGTGGCGGGGTGCCGGGGGCACCGGAGGTCCGGGACGTGGCGCAGGGGGTGCGGGACCCGACGGCGCCGGTGACGGTGGGTGGCACCAGGGGGGGGCCACGGGATGAGACGCGCCAGGAGCGGTCCGACAGCGCACGGCTGCGCCAGCTGGAGGAGGAAAGGGACCGGCTACAGGCACAGGTGCAGGAGTACGCCAGCGGGTGGCAGGCGCTGGTCGGGCAGCTGGAGGGGCAGATGCGGAGGGAGGAGCTCCTCCGGAAGGCGCTGGAGAACCAGCTGGCGACCCGAGGACCACCTCGCCGTATATCCGGCGGAGCAGGCGGGCGGCGGGCAGCCGGCGGCGCCGACGAAGCCGACACCAGCGCCGCGGAGGAAGTCGCCTCCGCCAGCCCCGCTCCAGCCGGCGCCTGCGCGCCGGACCGGTCCAGCGCCGACTAAGCCGACGCCAGCCCCGCGGAAGAGACCGCTTCCGCCGGCTCCGCGCCAGGCCGCGCCAGGCCGCGCCAGCCCCGCCGACCGCCGGCGTCCCGGACCCGACCAGCCCCCGCACCCTTCCTGACCCACGGGGGGCCCCTCAGACGCCGGGGCAGGAGTGTTGGAAGTGCGGGCAACCCGGACACGTCCGGAGGGGCTGCCCGCTGATGGAGGTGGGACAGGTGGTCCGGGTTGCCGGCCCTCCAGCGCCCTCCCCAGGCCCGGGAGCGACGTACCGCGTTCCGGTGAGTATCCAGGGGGGTACACACCAGGCGATGGTGGATTCGGGCTGCACGCAGTCCATGATCCAGTCCATGATCCACTCCGTACGGGTTGTACCAATTCACCACACTTCCGTTCGGGTTGTTCGGGGCCCCGGCCACATTCCAACGTCTCATGGACCGGGTGCTGCGTCCGCACGCCGCATATGCTGCCGCCTACCTGGATGACGTGATCATCCACAGCGACACGTCGGCGGAGCATGTGCGGCGGGTGGGCGCGGTGCTGGAGTCCCTGAGGCAGGCCGGGCTCACCGCCAACCCGGGGAAGTGTGCAGTTGGACGGAGGGAGGTACGGTATTTGGGGTACCACTTGGGCGGAGGGCAGGTACGTCCCCAGGTGGACAAGACGGCAGCTATTGCCGCCTGCCCGCCACCCAAGACCAAAAATGAGGTGAGGCAGTTCTTGGGGCTGGCGGGCTACTATAGGCGGTTCATTCCCGCCTTTGCAGAGCTGACCAGCCCCTTGACTGACCTCACCCGGAAGGGTGCCTCAGATCCGGTCCAGTGGACGGAGCAGTGCCGGTTGGCGTTTGAGGCGGTCAAGCAAGCCCTCTGTGGGGAGCCGTTGTTACACACACCTAACTTCTCTCTCCCCTTTACTTTGCAGACCGATGCGTCGAGCAGAGGGCTGGGGGCCGTTTTGTCCCAGCAGGTGGGGGGAGCCGACCGCCCCGTGCTGTACATCAGCAGGAAACTGTCAGAGCGGGAGGCCAGGTACAGTACGGTGGAGAAGGAGTGCCTGGCCATCCGCTGGGCGGTCGACTCCCTGCGGTACTACCTCCTGGGGCGCCAGTTCACCCTCTGCTCGGACCACGCTCCGCTCCAGTGGCTCCACCGCATGAAGGATACCAACGCCCGGATCACCCGGTGGTATCTGGCTATGCAGCCCTTCAGTTTCAAGGTGGTCCATAGACCGGGGACGCAGATGGTCGTGGCTGACTTCCTCTCCCGCTCTTAGGGGGCGGGGGGGGGGGGGAGTTGGTTAGGCCGGTGGCTCCCCGGCCTAAGTCGGGCGGTGGAGGTATGTGGGGCAGGGGCGCGGTTTAGCGCGGCTGCAGAGGGGGAGACGGGAGGACGGTTCTGGGAACAGGTGTGGGGAATTAGCGTGAATGCGCCACACCTGTGGCTGGGCGTGTGTGTGTGGGTGTGTGCGTGTGTGGATGAGAGTTAAAAAGCCCGCAGTAGCGGCAGGAGGGGGGAGTGAGCAGAGCTAGCAAGTGCCGTGAGGCTGCATGACAATAAAGATCCGACAAACCAAAGCCAACTCTCCGTGTGTGGTCTGTACAATCGCGGTCAGAGACTGCCCGGAAGAACGAACCTTACTACAGGGATATTGTCATTCAGCCATGTTTCCGTAAAAAGAAGCACACAGCAGTCCCTCAAGTCTCGCTGCTCCGTCCGAAGCAGTCTTATGTGGTCCATTTTATTGTCCAAGGATCGCACATTAGCCATAATGATTGATGGTATGGCTGGACGAGTTGGCCTAGCCGCTAGCCTAGCTCGGACACCTCCGCGCTTACCCCTCTTCTGCTTCCTCTCACAACGCTTGCGGCGCCTCCTTTCTGGGGGAGGAGTGGCAGTCGAGTCCGGTGTGGTCGTAGGCCGGCGTAGTAGTCCGAGCTCCTCGAGGCTTTCTGCTTGTGCAGTATCCAAGGTGTTGTGTAGCACGGTCCTGTTGATGTTTAACAGAACCTGGCGACTGTACTTGTAATCCGATGTAGACAGACGAGGTGAAGACGAACAAGTTTTGGACAAACATTCAGTAACGGGACAAAACACGAGATGGTTAGGACAGAGATGGGCCGCTGCGTCTGCACGCGCCGCCATGCAGATATGAATGCAATGGTCTCCCACCATTCATATCTATACCTACGAAAAAAAGTATAATTGGCTGCTACCACTTTCCAAGCCACTGCGGTCAGGCTTCACCACACTGGGAATTAGACATCTGTAGGTATAGATACGAATGCTGGGAGACCATTGACCGCCATGGCCGGTGTAACAAATGCGGTAAGGACCCAGAAGCAATACGACGGCCCAGTTGAACAAAGCTCTATATTTCAGGCAGAAGACACAATTGGCACAGCAGGGGAGTTTAAATACTGAAGGAGTAGGTGCAGCAGAGTGGGCAGGTGAGAGTGATTGAGCTAACGAGGTGGGAGGGACTACCTGGTGCACTGCATGAGCTGATGAGGTGAGTGAGAGGTAGAGGGGCAGGAGGGGAGGGAAGCTGAACTGTGACGGGCTGGTGAGATGGGAGTGGGATGCTGAGCTGTGCTGCCGTCCCAACCGCTGGTCCACCGGGACGCCTATCCATGTTTCTCTGCTTATCTCGATCGGTCACCATAACCTTGTGTGTACTAACTACACACAGAGCAGCTGCCATTATAATCTGCTCTTTCACTGCTGTCACCGATGGGACATTTTTATACAATAGTAGAGAAACATAAAGTAAAGTGACTGAATTGGTAATCTGATATTTTTGGCTATTGCTGCTCGTGTTTGTGAAGATATGAACGGACATATTCAGAATTGTTCTTTGAGCACGTTCATGCCTGTTACACAACCCATTTGGAGCCAACCAGGGAAACTCACGTGACATTACCGTTTCTTCAACTGTTACCATGAACACACTAATATAAATGTACACACAGAGATTCAGCCAGTCAAGGGACAAATATGAACTACAGAAAAAAAACTCACGTCAATGACACATTGAAATGTTGGAGTGTACTGTAGAGGAGCGATGGAGTGGCTGGAGAAAGAGGAGAGAGAGGCTCCTTGAATCCATCCTTCAGACAACCGACAGCAAGAGGACAGAAGGCGGAGGACGATAGGGGGAGATAATGAAGGGGAGCGCGGAATGAATGGAATGGCAGATTAGAGAGGAGGAGAGTAAATTGAAAGTATTGAGTAACCAGGAGTGGAGCGGGAGGGTCGAAGAAAGGAGCAGCAGAGAGCGAGGCAAGGTGGCAGTCACACGGGGGAGGGGAGGCAGAGAGAATGTGGGGCTCTGGGATGAGGACGAGAATGTGTGTGAAAGGAGAACGGAGGAGGTGCAGAGGGGGGCCACATCAAAGAGGAGGGCCGAGGCTGGAGGAAGACATTTCATCCAGCGGAGGGAGAGGCCGCAGGAACATTCTGTCACAACTCACACTGAACGTGACACATTCGTACACGCTAGTTGAACCACGATGACTTTAGAAATACAACATGGTTCCTGTAAGTTAATCCTGCTTGGAGCTTGTGTTACCCGGTGGAAATCATGTTTGTATGGCGCTACATATTGTCTTTTAAATATTTATTTTCATTCAATTGATTTTCGCTCACTCTTTAACAGTTTGGACCGGCCCATGTTAAGGTAGTGCAGTGCTGAACTCTGGTTTTAGTTTCTTTAAATAACGTCTAAACAGATTTCTTTTTATGGTACATTTTAAGAGTATAAATAAATGTATACTTTAACTGTTCTTTGTGTACTGTCTTGGTGACCCACGCTGCTCTGCCGTACATTTTTTAAAGCCCCTGAACTCACTGGAGCCCCAGACTCCCTAACCTATGAGGCTTATTTTATATTGGATATTTATACATTTTTGGGCATTTTATTATATCTCACACCTGCATTGGCCTTGACACTCTCTGAGAACAGTTTTAACCTTTAAAAAAAATTACTGCATTGAAGAGCGCCGTTGTGCCCAGACTGAGCTCAAAGGGTGTTACAGCCCACACAGTGTGTCCAAAGTCAGTTCAGGCCCGAGTGGGGACCATTAGAAGAAGTGGATTTGCTTTAGGGAGAGTGAACTGTGGCACTTTTCAAGGAGCTGGGTAGGAAACTAACAACATGACAAAACTCTCTTCATAATATTACCATCAGTTATGATAATATTATCATAAGTGATGTCCATGACCTAATGACTAATGCATTTTTTTATTTCTCTTTACTAAAAGAAAGGTTAGGCAGTAACGGTAAATTTGCTTATTTTGTATCCTGGTTATTAAGCAATGGCTTTATGTAATGATGTTGGACCCAGAATGTAGATATTGTCTTTGGTGAGCTCTGACTTATTCCTTTGAGTCGAAAAATAAACAACAAAATCTCAACTCCGCACACAACTGTTCATTATAAACTACTACAAGCAGCCAAAATGAGTTTCCTCTGTAGAGCTCAGCCTTAGAGATAGGGTAAGGAGATGAGTTTCCTCTGTAGGGCTCAGCCTTAGAGATAGGGTAAGGAGATGAGTTTCCTCTGTAGGGCTCAGCCTTAGAGATAGAGTAAGGAGATGAGTTTCCTCTGTAGGGCTCAGCCTTAGAGATAGGGTAAGGAGATGAGTTTCCTCTGTAGGGCTCAGCCTTAGAGATAGGGTAAGGAGATGAGTTTCCTCTGTAGGGCTCAGCCTTAGAGATAGGGTAAGGATATGAGTTTCCTCTGTAGGGCTCAGCCTTAGAGATAGGGTAAGGAGATGAGTTTCCTCTGTAGGGCTCAGCCTTAGAGATAGGGTAAGGAGATGAGTTTCCTCTGTAGGGCTCAGCCTTAGAGATAGGGTAAGGAGATGAGTTTCCTCTGTAGGGCTCAGCCTTAGAGATAGGGTAAGGAGATGAGTTTCCTCTGTAGGGCTCAGCCTTAGAGATAGGGTAAGGAGATGAGTTTCCTCTGTAGGGCTCAGCCTTAGAGATAGGGTAAGGAGATGAGTTTCCTCTATAGGGCTCAGCCTTAGAGATAGGTTAAGGCTACTCCTTCGTGTTGAAAGGAGTCAGCTGAGGTGGTTCGGGCATCTAATTAGGATGCCTCCAGGACGCCTCCCTTTAGAGGTTTTCCAGGCACGTCCAACTGGTAGGAGGCCCCGGGGAAGACCCAGGACACGCTGTAGGGATTATATCTCCCAGCTGGCCTGAACGCCTCGGGATCCCCCAGAATGAGCTGGTAGATGTTGCGGGTGAGAGAGAAGCCTGGGTCAGCCTGCTGGACCTGCTGCCACCGAGACCCGACCCCGAATAAGAGGATGAAAATGGATGGATGGATGGATATTCATAATAAAATGTTTACTATAAAATCGCCTTCTCCCCCTCTAACTCAAAAAAAGTGCTCCAGGTTACAACTAAAATCTATCTGACAGTAAATGTTTATATTCCCAGAAGAGAACCGGTGCAACAAATCCATACAACACACCTAATGTCTTTCACATCAAAACGTACACACTATGTGATGAGTGTTTTTTAATACCCGCATCCATCTGACCTGTTACAAGAGCCAATCTGCCCCGCCCGACCCGCAGTAGTATGCGTCACTCGGCCACGCCAACCTGACCGCAGAGTGACCGCTTCACGCATTACTGTGCACAATTATCAGGACTGAGGACCGAGCGCCATGGCAGTGTGTGTGTTTGACAGAGAGAGAGAGAGAGAGAGATGGTAAATGGACCTGTACTTGTATGTCACACTACTTGTCATCAATCACCCATTCACACCCATTCATACACTGATGGGAGGAGCTAAGGTTCCACCATCAGGAGTAGCTGACATTCATACACCGTAGGTACAGCTACAGGAGGCATCAGGGGTTAAGTGTCTTGCGCAAGGACAAAATTGTAGTGGAGCCGGGGATCGAACTACCGATCCTCTGATTGAAGGACAACCCTGCTCAGCACAGAGCCGGAGGTGGACTGGTGCACGCAATGTTTCTGTAAGTTATAAATAACTTACTCAGAACGCTGCTTTGAACTTTTTGACCCGCCCGCCCAAACCCATGATGTTATACTAACCCTAACCCAACCAGTCAGGGTTAGTATGTGTTCATTTGAACGAAAAAGCAGTCCGATACTGCAGTCCTGTTTTTACCTCCTGCACCAACATGAATATATTCTGGAGCCACCTAAAGGATACTATAGCCAGAATGCTTAATATTGCGATTTAATAGCAAATATGTAATTATTTTATAATTATTTTCTCCTGATTAAGACTTACCACGTGATCTGACAGTGAGTACGCCCGTATCAGGTAACAGACACATTGACACCCACGACCCTGTACGACCTTTGAGCGTACTTTGGACCCAGTTGACTCCGGTTGGGTCTCGGTGAAGACGAGAGCTGTGCAAGAATAACTATATAGCTTACTATCGCAATATTTCTTTCAATGATAGTGTATCAATATGTTTTTTGACTTGAAAAGATGTATTACTATTTTTTAACGCTGTTTTAAACATATTTAAAATGGCCTTTAAATGGCCTTGCATCCCTGTTTGTGTATCAATCAACCTCCACCTCCACTGCTGTAACGTGTTAAGTTCTAATAGATTAGTGAGCCTAAAATTGCCTGTACATGTGTAATAAAGGATTGTTTAAGTGTACATTACAATGCATAAGAAGGATATGATAAATAATGAGGGACATTATGAAGGATGTGTAATTGTATGTATTAAGAAAGTCACTGTATGTCATATTGTTTAATGTTTAGGTGTGAATGGTTTTTATATAATGATTCTATAGGAGTTAGGAATGTGGGACTGTTTCTTTAAGAAGAAGTAGTTCCTTCAATTTGTTGCTAGGGAAGGCGGAGTGAGACACTGAGACAATTGGGACTGGAAGGACGCGCGCATGGAGATACTTTGAAGATGGACATTTCCTTTGTCCCTAGAGGAAAAGAGCCTCCGCCTTCTCTGAAAACATCTGGACCTATGGACAATCAGGATGTTAAGAAAGGGGTTAGAATAAGGGAAGGGAACTAACCAATGAGAGGGCCTTAAGCTCCGTGACTGAAAAGTATTTAAACTAACAGCGCGAAATGGAACGGCCTATTTCTTCGAATGCAGAGGTGGCAGCTAACTGGGGGACAGTCTGTGAATCTGCAGGAAAGGAGATGGCCTCGATCGAGTAATGTATAACTGTTTTGTCATCATCTTTTATTAAATCTTTTAATTGCACTCGTTTGCATTCTGAACTTTTCTCCCACGAACTGGCCGGGATAACGAACTAAATCTTTCAAACGCTACACAATAACAAGACAATACAGTATGTATTTTATTTTCAAATGATGTTGTGGCAAGTGCTGAGTGACTATGTGCAATACAAATACCTTTTGAAGTAGTTTGGATACAGCAAGTTGTATATTTTCAGCTCTAATTTTATATTTTAAGTAAAAAAAAACGAGTTTTGCAATATATTGCATGATGTATTGTGTCATATCGCAAAATATTGTGATATATTGTATCGCGATGCATATCACGTGGTGAGGTGATTGCCAGTGCACGGCCCTGGTGAAGACCTCTACCTTCCAGCTCGTTACTGCTGCTCTTCTTTCCTCTCTGGTGCACCCACAGCTCCATTCAGCTGAGGCTCCAGAGCGGTTAAGTCTCCTGCATATATCATGTTGCTTTCAGAGCTTAAGTATGTTGGCATGGAAAGAACACAGCTGTCGTTCAGCCGACTTTGCCGTTCATGTGTTCCAACCAGTTTCTGATTCTGAATCATTGTGAAGTCTGGCCATTTCTTCAGATAGCACTTGTGTCTAAATGCTGTCATTGATCACTTCACAGGGTCTGAACGCACAGAGCACATGGCTCAATGCTCCTGCAGAGCCGGTTTGTTTAGGCAGTATCGTTTCTGTCAAAAGGTCACGGCGGTAAAGCCAATAATTCAAAGCAAATTGACAAATTAAGGTAAAAATGATGAGGGGCGACTGTGGCTCAGTGGTTAGCAAGTCAGTCTTTCAATCAGAGGGTCGGTGGTTCAAACCCCACCTCAGCCAGTCCATGTCGTAGTGTCCCTGAGCAAGACACTTAACCCTCATTGCTCACCGTTGCTGTGTCTACGGTCTAATGTATGCTCTATATATCATGTAAGTCGCTTTGGATAAAAGCGTCAGCTAAATGTAATGTAATGTAATGTAATGAGAGGGGAATGCATGAAACAGAGAGAAAGTAATAACTTTGTTTTGGAATGAGGTCAGTGAGATGGAGAGAGAGAGACAGATACATGGACACAGAGCGAGACGAGGAGGGAGAATATAAAAAAAGACACAGAGAGAGAGCAGGAGGATGAATCGACAGCGATGGATAACGCGGTGGGGGCGGGGCGGATAGCCAGGTTAGGAGGAGGGGGGGGGAGGGACGGAAAGGGCAAAGGGAGAATGATGGAGGGCGGCGGCGTGGGGACGTGGGTGGGGGAGGGAGCCGACGGCGATGAGAACATTATGGCTGGATAATGGAGAGGTTCCACGCTGTCACCCTGCATTGCTCTGACCCCAAAGTGTCAACAAGCTAAATGACCGAGCAGCAGCGCATTACCACATGTACACACACTCACAAACACACACACACACGCAGACGGACTGATGGGCGCACCATCCAAGGATGATGCTGAGACACACATTTGTATGTGTCTGAAATACCGACTTATTTGTGTAAACACAAACTCGTAGTACGCAGTCACTTGTAAATAACGCAGTGCTAGTAATCACAATGTCTGCAATTGTGAGTTGTATTCTCAGAAACCTCAGAAACGACATGTATACTGATGCACTCGCACACACACACACACACACACACACACACACACACACACACACACACGCAGCCGGCGCTCCGCTGTTTGCAGAGCAAATATCATATTCTATATTGGTATTCTGAGCAGTGAAATTCAATAAATTGAGTCAACAGAGGTTGTTTCATGGAGCTAATCTCTGCTCACGCGTCATACAGCCACGAAATGGAGTAGAGATCAACGGAAACCTGACTTCAACGGTCCACGTTCCTCTATCTCTCTTTGTCTCTCGCTCGCTCTTCTCTTGTCCGCCTCCCTCTCTATCAATTCAATTCAATTCAATTCAATGAGCTTTATTGGCATGAATGTACAAAAATACAATATTGCCAAAGCATTACAACAACAAGAGACAAACACAAAAATATACAACATGGACAACCACAATAATAATAATCTATCTCTCTCTCTACCCTCCCAACCCGTTGGCTTTATCACACATTTCCACACAGGCATCGCTTTCCCTCTTTTTATTCATTCTCTCTCTCTCTCTCTCTCTCTCTCTCTCTCTCTCTCTCTCTCTCTCTCTCTCTCTCTCTCTCTCTCTCTGAGAGGATGTGTGAATGGGAGTGCTGAGTGAGTTTACGGAGCGCGTGAGTTTCTATCTTTGTTTGTTTTGTGTATTTGGTGTTGGGTCTGTGTGTATTTTGTTTGTTTTTTTTGTTTGTGTGTAGGTATTAGTTTTTAGTTGGTGGAGGGTTTTGTTCGGTAGTTTGGTTGTTAGCCGGGCGTCATGCCCGTGGTTGGCGGCCATGCGGGGCTGGAGAAGCTGACACGCCGACATGCGGTGAGGATTTCCCCGCATGTCGGCTGCTCAGTGGAGGAGGCCAGCTATGCGGTAGGGGAGGTGGTCGGGTTTGACAGCGTGAAGTCTGCCTCCAGAATGAAGAAGGCCGTGGTTATATTCCTGGATGACGTGGCGAAGGTTCAGGATGTGGTGGAGGAAGGAGTGGTGATTCGTGATACCTTCACCCCGGTTCTCTCGCTGGTGAGTCCAGCTAAAAGAATCATGATTTCAAACGTACCTCCGTTTATTAAAAATGAGGATTTGGCCAAAGAGCTGTCACGGTACGGCCAGCTGATGGCGCCTATCAAAATGATTCTGCTCGGATGTAAATCACCGAAACTCAAACACGTCGTGTGTCATAGAAGACAGGCCTTCATGGTTTTGAAAGACAACGCGGCAGAGCTGAATTTAACTTTTAGTTTTAAAGTTGAAGGCTTTAGTTATGTTGTGTTCGCCACGTCTGATACTATGAAGTGTTTTGGTTGTGGGGAGGAGGGTCATTTGGTCCGTTCCTGTCCGCGCCGTCCTGGCCCCGATCCTGCGGGGCCGGGCGGTTCGGATGAGCCTGCGCCAGGTCCCGAGGTGCCGGGGGGTTCGGAGAGGCCGGCCCCAGGTCCCGCTGGATCGGGGGGTTTGGCCACAGAGCAGCCTACAGGGGGCTCAGAATCAGATGTTGCGCCACCTGCGGCTGATTCAGACGGGGCAGGTGCGCAGCAGAGTGCAGAAGAGGCAGAGGTAACAGAAGTAGACACACAGGAAAAGGAGAATAATGTTGTAGGCCCACAACATGAGGGTGGAAATAAAACTGTTAGTGTAGGAAGTGGACAGTCAAAGGAGAAAGCAGAAGATGACACACAGGCAAGGGAAGAAAAAGGCAAGTCAAATACAGCCAGCTGCAGTCAGAATGGTAGTAATGAGGTTGTTGATGCTCTGGCTGAAAATCTGTCTGAAGAGATGGATGTAACTAAAAGATCCAGCAAGAGAAAAAGCAGCTCTAGGAAAGAGCAGAATGATGCTAAAGCTAAAAAGCTGTTAGAGGAGCTGTGTGATGATGTTGATGAGG
The DNA here is from genome assembly GCA_023566465.1 of Cottus gobio. Lineage (NCBI taxonomy): Eukaryota > Metazoa > Chordata > Actinopteri > Perciformes > Cottidae > Cottus > Cottus gobio. The sequence continues at coordinate 3,059,799 of CM042216.1, read as the reverse complement.
ATGATGAGGATTGTGAGTGGACAGCTTCCCAAGTAGAGAAGTTAACTCTTTATCCTCTGGATAAGATCAAAAAGTTCCTGCATGACACTAAGGGGCTCAAGGCAGTTAAGACGGAGCAGTTTTTCCCAGACTTGAGAGGGTTCATCAGGTCTGTGGCGTGGCTGAGGAAGGATACTGAAGGGTTCACTATCCAAGAGGTTTACCGCCTCAGGAAACTGGTCACTAAAGTCAGAGCTCAACTTATTGATGATGATGACGACTGTATATAAGGTGTTTCTACACATAATGGTCATGTGTGTTTTTGTTTTTGCTCTTATATTTTCTATGGCGGATTTAAAAATTGGATCATTAAATATTAACGGAGCAAGAAGTGATGTAAAAAGAGCTTCTCTGTTTAAACTGATGGAGTTAAAACATCTAGATGTTATTTTTGTGCAGGAGACTCACAGTGATGTGGAGAATGAGAGTGAGTGGAAGAAGCAGTGGCCTGGGGAAGTTATTCTCAGTCATAAGGCCTCTAACAGTGGGGGGGTCGGGGTGCTCTTCTCTAAGGTTTTCCGTCCCTGCTCCTTCAGGGTGGAGGAGATCATGTGTGGGCACATTATAAAAATCAAGGTTCAACTTGAAAATGTCCAACTTATTTTTATAAATGTGTATGCTCCAGTGTTGGCCATTGAACGTATGAGTTTTTTAGATATATTGTCTGGTGTTATTCAGGATTGTACTGATGATTATTTGTTTTTGGGAGGTGATTTTAACTGCACAGAGAATCCCAGTGTAGACCGTAATCACCTGGAGCCGCATCCTGCTTCCTCGGCCAGACTCAGGCGTCTGATGGAGAGATGGGAACTGAAGGATGTGTGGAGAGGGGTTAACATCAGTGAAAGGCAGTACACCTGGAGTCATTCCAGAGATAACATCTTGTCTTTGGCCAGGCTGGATCGCTTCTATTGTTTTAAGCACCATTTTAGTGTGTTTAAAACGTGTGTTATTTCTCCTGTTGGTTTTACAGACCATTGTCTTGTCCAGTGCTCTATTTATATTCAGAATGTAATGCTGCACAGTGCATATTGGCACTTTAATACGGGGCTTTTAAATGATAATTATTTTTAAAGAGGGTTTTAAGTGTGTGTGGGGTACACACCAGAGTCTTAAGGCCAGTTTCCCTTCGTTGCAGCAGTGGTGGGATGTTGGAAAGATTCAGGTGAAACTCTTTTGTCAGCAATATACTCGCAATGTCACCAAGCACATTACCAGGTCTCTACAAGATCTGGAGATTGAAGTAGTGGAATTACAGAGTTTGGTGGATTCCACAGGAAATCAAGGGCATGTTGATGCTCTTAAAGTCAAGAAGGCTGCTTTAGCCAACCTGTTGGGCATTACAGCACAGGGAGCTCTGGTCCGCTCACGCTTCATGAACGCCTCGCAGATGGACGCTCCCTCGCAGTTCTTCTTTGGTCTAGAGCGGAAGAATGGTCAGAGAAAGATCATGCATTCTCTACGCTCGGAAGAAGGAGTCACAATCACGGGAACTCCTGAGATCAGAAGATTTGCCACCTCCTTCTACGAAGACCTGTTCAGAGAGGAGTACGTGGAGGATGCTGAGGAAGCTGCATCCTTCTACGATGGGCTTCCTCAGGTGGATGCTGCTACCAACACGGTGCTGGAAGACCAACTGTCCCTGAATGAGTTGTTTGCGGCTCTGATGAGCCTGGGGAACGGTAAGGCACCAGGCATCGACGGGCTGCCTGTGGACTTCTATAAGACCTTTTGGCCAGTAATTGGTGAAGATCTGCTGGAGGTCTTTCAAGACAGCTTGAGCAGAGGACGTCTGCCACTGAGCTGCAGAAGGGCCGTCATTACCCTGCTGCCGAAGAAAGGAGACCTGCAGGAGTTGAAGAACTGGAGACCTGTTTCTCTGCTGTGTGGGGATTATAAGATATTGTCCAAAGCTCTCGCTTCTCGGCTGAGGGAGGTAATGGGTGAAGTGGTTCACATCGACCAGACTTACTGTGTGCCCGGCAGGTTAATGAGTGACAATATCACTCTAATTCGGCATGTTTTGGACGTCTCTGGCTCAGTGGGTATGGGTACTGGCCTTATTTCCATAGACCAGGAAAAGGCATTTGACCGGGTTGAATACAAGTATTTGTGGCATACGCTCAAGACTTTCGGATTCAGCCCAGGGTTCATAGCTAAGATACAGGTAATGTACAGTGACATTGCGAGTATATTAAAGGTTAATGGTGGTTTGGCTGCACCTTTTAAGGTGCAGAGAGGGGTTCGGCAGGGGTGCTCTCTGTCAGGGATGCTTTATTCCCTCTCTATTGAGCCTCTGCTCAAAAAGCTCAGGAGAGATTTGTTAGGTGTTTATTTTCCTGGGTGTGATTCAGCTGTTAAAATATCAGCTTATGCAGATGATGTCATGGTTGTTTTAAATGAACAAGCAGATATTGACACGTTGGTAGGGAATGTAAGTAGTTTTAATCGTATTTCGTCTGCTAAAGTTAACTGGAATAAGAGTGAAGCTGTGGTGGTGGGGGATAAGTTGCAGAGTAAGCTATCTCTCCCAGGAGGGCTCACCTGGAAGACAGGTGGGGTAAAGTATTTGGGTGTGTTTTTGGGAGAAGAATGTGTGATGCAAAAGAACTGGGATACTGCTCTGGAAAACATAGAGGGCCGGTTAAAAAGATGGAAGTGGCTCTTACCGAGCATGTCCTATAGAGGCAGGACACTTGTTATTAATAATCTACTGTCCTCTTCTCTGTGGCATAAAATGTTTTGTGTGGATCCCCCTTCTGATTTACTTGTAAAAATTCAATCCGTTTTGATTAATTTTTTTTTGGGATAAGCTGTACTGGATTCCCCAGGCGGTTCTCTTTCTCCCCAAAGAACAAGGAGGACAAGGACTGGTTCATTTGGCCAGCAGGGGCGCTGCTTTCCGCCTGCAGTTCCTCCAGAGACTGCTGGTTGGCCCCAAAGACCTGGTCTGGAGACCTCTGGCCCACTGGGTGCTGAACAACTTTAAGGGATTTGGAATAAGAGATTCTGTGTTCCTGATGGATGTGAAGGCGCTGAGTTTCCAGGCGTTGCCGGCTTTTTATCGTGGAGTGTTTACGGTGTGGAAGCGGTTGACCAAGGAGAGACGGCCGCAAGGTGACTCCCTACACTGGCTGCTACAGGAACCGGTGGTGTATGGGGACCGGATGGATTACCCCTGCTGGGCAGGTCCTGCCATCACAGACGTATTCTGCAGAGCACGAGTGCTCACGCTGGGGAATGTGGTGGATATTGCCGGACCTGAACTAAACAATGCTGATGCTTTGGCAGCTGTTCTGGGTATGAGATCAGTCCGAACAATCTCAAAACTATTGGACCACTGGAAATACAAGCTGTCTGGACATGACTTCATACTGTTGAAGGAATATCATGTTGGTCAGAGAATACCTCGATCGGACGATTCCTTCCCTGATTTAGGTGTCCGTCCCTATCTTGAGAACTGTGTTGGGGGTTTGTTTGATGTAAAGCGCTGCACTGTAGATTTTAAGGAGGCAAAAGGGAAAGTTTTTTATAAAATGATGGTGCTGTGTTTGAATAAGAGCAAACTCCATGACCGGGCTGACACACCGTGGAGAGGTCATCTGGGGTTGGCGGTTGGTATTCAACCTGCGTGGAGGGCGTTATACAAACCACCATTAACCAAAAGAGTAGCTGACTTACAGTGGAGGGTGTTACACGGGATAGTGGCGGTCAACGCGTTTCTGTCTGTCATTAGTCCTGGTGTTACTAACAAATGTCCCTATTGTGAGGAAAGAGAAACTGTGTTCCATTGTTTTGCTGAGTGTGTGCGTCTGCGGCCATTGTTCTGGTTGCTGGAGAAACTGTTCAGTAAAGTAGGGGAGGGTTTCTCCAAGCAAATGTTCATCCTCGGGTTCGGGTACAGGAAGGTAGATAAACATAAATGTCAGCTGTTGAATTTCATCTTGGGCCAATCAAAGATGGCCATATATGTGAGCAGGAAGAGGAAGGTGGATGACTCGGTTGATATAAATGTGAACCTGCTGTTTACTCGAATGGTAAAAGCCAGAATCAGGATTGATTTTAATTTTTATGAAGAGATGAAGGATGTGGATCAGTTCAGGGTGATCTGGGCTCATGGGGATGTGTTGTGCTCGGTGGAAGGAGATCAACTCATCTTCTCTCAGGAGGTGGGGTCAGGGGTTTAAGTGTATGTGAATGTACATGTTTTGTTGGTTTGTTGAAGAGAGTATTTTTTTTGTAGGTAATGAAATGGGACGTTGTTAAAATAAAGTTCTGTTAAAAATCAAAAATCAAAAATCTCTCTCTCTCTCTCTCTCTCTCTCTCTCTCTCTCTCTCTCTCTCTCTCTCTCTCTCTCTCTCTGACAGAGCGTGTGTGAGCTGAGAGCAGGTGGTGGTAGCAGAGCGTGTGTGTTGTTTTGATAGTTAATGATATATTTTTCACATAGTTTAATAATCACAGGTTCACAGTAGTTTATAGTTTAGCGTTTGGGTATTTTTGTGGGTTTATTTTTTTCTTTTCTTTCTCACCGGCGTCTGCCGGTAGCGTGGCAGGCGCCATGGCTAGCGGGTGCTACAAACACCTCACCCGCAAACACGGTGTAAAGGTGTGTGCCACGTTCCCCTGCAGCGTGGAGGACATCGGCCTCGCTGTGGGGGAAAAGGTCGGCCACAGCGGCGTCGTGTCGGCCGCTCGTATGAACAGTGCCGTGGTTGTTTTCCTGGACCGGGTGGAGAAGGTGAACTCGGTGGTCGAGACAGGCATCACCGTGAACAGCTGTTTCGTGCAGGTACTACCTTTATGCCAACCCGCCACCAAGGTAGTCCTGTCGAACGTCCCCCCCTTCATCACCGATGAGTTCCTCAGCAGAGAGCTGTCTAGACACGGGAAGGTGGCGTCCCCGATCCGCAGGATGTTGTCTGGGTGTAAGTCTCCATTGCTGAAGCACGTGGTGTCCCATCGCAGGCAGCTGTATATGATACTGAACAACCGGAACGAGGAGCTCAACCTCCGTTTCATTGTGAAAGTAGATGATTATGACTACACCATATACGCCACTTCAGCGGGCATGAAGTGCTTCGGTTGTGGAGAGGAGGGACACTCGGTGAGGGCCTGTCCGAAGCGGAGCGAGCCGGCTCCGCCCGGCCCGGGAGCGGCTGCGGCTGCTGACGCGGGGGCCCCCGCCGCTCCACCGGTACCGGAGCGGCGGAGGGCTCCCGCCTGGGGGGCCGCTACCGCGGCGGGGACCCCGCTGCACGGGACCCCGCTTGCGGGCGGGGTCCCCGCCGCGGGGGTGGCCGCCCCCATCGTGCGGCCGATCGCGGCTCCGCGGAGCTCTCTGCGGAGATCCGCCGCTGTGGCCGAACCAACACACGGGGTGAGTTCAGTTGGTGCACCGGGGGTGGAGGTAGTTACGGGTGAAAAGGGGGGTTTGGGTGAGGGTATTGTGCGTAAAGAGGGGGTGGTGGGTGAGGAGGTTGTTCGGGGAAGGGAGGGTGTTCTGGGTGGGGTGGGGGAGAAGGAGGTGGGGGGTGGTGTGAGCGGTGTGTGTGGGATACAGGTGGAGGAGAAGGCAGGTGAGGGGGTCGCGGAGGAGAAGGCAGGTGAGGGGGTCGCGGAGGAGAAGGCAGGTGAGGAGGGCATGGAGGAGAAGGCAGGTGAGGAGGGCATGGAGGAGAAGGCAGGTGAGGAGGGCAAGGAGGAGAAGGCAGGTGAGGGGGTCGCAGAGGAGAAGGCAGGTGAAGCAGGTGGAAAAAAAGAACAAGAAAAAGACGGGGGGGAGCGCAGTGCGCTGTGGAGTGAGCAGGTGGAGGAGGCGGAGATGGAGGAGGAAAACGAGGGAAAAAAAAAAAGTACAACAAAACGCAGGAGGTCGAACAGGGTGGTGGCGATGAATGTGGGTGTGACTGATGAGAGTGCGAATGATGAGTGTGTGTCTGATAGTAGTGATGTTCCGGTTTTTAGCAGTAGTCAAAAAAGAAAGATGTTCACAGCAGAAAAATTAAAATCGTTTTTAGCACAAACAAAGAACCAGCATGGGGTAAAGGTGGGTGAGCACTTCCCAGACCTAGGTCTTTTTATTGCCTCGGCCAGACTCCACATGAGCCAGAGGGAGGAGTCTGGCCTCACAGACCAGGAGGCTTTTAGATTGAAGAAACTTGTGCTTAAAGCAAAGCGTCAGCTGAGCAGTGATGGAAAGGGCAGCTTGGGATATTTTATCTAAGTTACTGTTTTATTGGTTGGTTTTTACTTTAATTTTATCCACCATGGATGTTTTTAAAGTGGGCCTGTCCAATGTAAATGGTGCCAGAGACGTCCGGAAGAGAACGTCTATCTATGAAACATCTAAAATGAAAAAGATAGACGTTCTCTTCCTACAGGAGACACACAGTGATTTTAACAATGAGTCTGACTGGAGGAGGGAGTGGGAAGGGGAAGTCATTTTAAGCCACAACACCTCCCTTAGCGCAGGAGTGGGCTTCCTCTTCTCACGGGCTTTTAAACCCAACGCACTGGAGGTCCAGCATTTTATCGAGGGGAGGCTTCTTTTAGTCAAAGCTCGGTTCGACAAATTTTCTGCTGTTTTTATCAACGTCTATGCTCCATCGTCCGGTGCAGAGAGGAAGCAGTTTTTACTCAAAGTGAATGAGGTTTTAAATGGTTGCTCCACGGAGGATTTTTTATTCTTGGGGGGGGATTTTAACTGCACAGAGGATGCAATTTTAGATCGTAATCACGCAGAGCCTCATCCAGCCTCTCAGCACGCCTTGAAGCAGCTGGTCCGCTCTCACGGCCTGGTGGACGTGTGGAGGAGGATGCATCCAGACTCCAGACAGTACACCTGGTCCCACCTCAGAGAGAGCAGGGTCTCCTCAGCAAGGCTAGATCGTATTTATTGTTTTAAGCATCATTTTAGCATTTTTAAGAGTTGTGTTATTATGCCTACTGGTTTTAGTGATCATTCTCTGGTTTTAGCTCATGTTCTTATCAGGAACATTTTACCCAGAAGTGCGTATTGGCATTTTAATTCTGTTTTAACATTTGATAAGAGTTTTAGAGAGGTTTTTATTTATTTTTGGGGTATTTTTAGACAGAGGAAGGGTGATTTTAGCAGTCTTAAGCAGTGGTGGGACCATGGTAAGACACAAATAAGACTACTGTGTCAACAGCACACTTTAAACGTCACACGTGATAGCACCAGATCTATGAAAGATCTAGAGACCGAGATAGTGGAACTGGAACATTTATGTGAGTCCACAGGAGATCGAGGTTATATTGAAAACCTCAAAGAGAAAAAGAGGGCTTTAGCCGACCTGCTGGATAGTAAGGTGCAGGGCGCCCTGGTCAGGTCCCGGTTCCTGAACATCACAGAGATGGATGCTCCCTCTAGCTATTTCTTCAGTCTGGAGAAAAAGAACGGGCAGGGGAAAGTAATCCACGCACTGCTGTCTGACACAGGGCAGGAACTGACGGAACCAAGCCAGATACGGGGGCGAGCTGTGAGCTTTTATCAAAAATTATACTCCACGGAATACCAGGAAGAGCCAGCTCTCCTGGAGGTTTTCTGTGGAGGACTGCCCCAGGTCTCTGAAGAGGCCAACTCACAGCTCCAAGGCCCCCTCCAGATGCAGGAGCTGCTGGCCGCCCTGCAACGCATGCAGGGGCGGCGGGCTCCTGGCATCGATGGCCTTACGGTCGAGTTTTATAAGGCCTATTGGGACATCCTCGCAGAGGATGTCTCGGAGGTTTTTAATGAGTGTCTGGCCTCTGGTTCCATGCCAGTGTCCTGCAGGAGGGCAGTCCTCACATTGCTGCCCAAAAAAGGAAACCTGCAGGACATCAAAAACTGGCGCCCTGTGTCACTGCTCTGTGTGGATTACAAACTCCTGTCCAAAGTATTGGCCTCCAGACTGGGAAAAGTTATGGAGCAGGTCATCCACCGGGACCAGACCTACTGCGTCCCCGGCAGGTCCATGGTGGACAACGTCCACCTAATTCGAGATGTTTTGGATGTCTCTAGTTCATTAGGTGTAGACGCTGGTTTGATTTCCCTGGACCAGGAAAAGGCTTTTGACCGCGTTGAGCACAGCTTCTTGTGGAGCGTGATGGAGAAGTTTGGGTTCAGCGCGGGCTTCATAGCTAAGATCAAAGTGTTGTACAGGGATGTTGAGAGTGTGCTGAAAATCAACGGCAGTCTGAGTGCTCCTTTTAGAGTGTGTAGAGGGGTCCGGCAGGGCTGTGCTCTGTCTGGGATGCTCTACGCTCTCTCCCTTGAACCTCTCCTCCACAAGATACGTTCCAGCACTCAGGGTTTGTTTTATCCGGGTTTTAATAAAGAAATGATTTTATCTGCGTATGCAGACGATATTATATTTTTTATTAAAAACCAAAGTGAGGTCAACATTTTAGCAGGTATTATACAGGATTTTAGCTCAGCATCGGCAGCGAGGGTCAACTGGGGAAAGAGTGAAGCCCTCGCTGTCGGTGAGTGGGGTGGCGGTCTCCCAGTTCTCCCCCAAAACCTGGAGTGGAAGAGAGGAGGTTTAAAGTATCTAGGGGTGTTTTTGGGAGCAGACCATATAGTGAAGAAGAACTGGGAGACCGTCACAGAAAAGGTCGAAGGGAAACTAAAAAAATGGAAATGGCTGCTCCCCCAGATGTCACTTAGAGGGAGAGTGCTGGTTTTAAATAACTTGGTAGCATCCCAGTTGTGGCACCGGTTAGCCTGTGTGGACCCCCCATTAGGCCTACTTGCAGACATCCAGAGGAAGATGGTGGACTTCCTCTGGGGGGGTCTGCACTGGGTGCCACAGGGGGTGCTGTTTTTAGCCAGGGAGGAGGGGGGACAGGGCCTTGTCCACCTGGCCAGCCGGACTGCCACTTTTAGACTACAGTTTATTCAAAGGTACCTCACAGGCCCGGCAGATCTGGTGTGGAGAGATGTGGCCAGCAGCATCCTGAGGCGTGCCAATAACCTGGGGTTGGATGATGCTCTGTTTTTAACTGATCCTAAAGTTTTAAAATTAACTATGTTGCCTCCTTTTTATCAGGGTGTCTTTAAGTCATGGGCCCTTTTTAACCATAAAAGGTGCCCGGAAGCCAACTCTCTGCACTGGTTGTTGAGAGAACCACTGGTCAACGGAGCCAGGCTGGACGTCAGCAACCACACCACCCACGGCCTGACGGCGGCGCTGATCCAGTCTGGAACCTTGACCCTGCAGCAGCTGGTGGATGCAGCGGGGCCGGCACTGACCAACACCCAGGCCCTGGGTTCTCTGCTGGGGCTGCAGTCTCTCCGGGTGGCAAGGAGGATCCTGGAGCTCTGGTCACAGAGACTAACAAAGAAAGACAAAGACCTCCTGATTGGTGGCCAGACCAGGACCTGCCCGGATGCTGCAGACCCCTACCCGGACATCATCCTGAGCCCAGGGCTGGGAGAAAAGACCGGCCCCCTTCTGAGAGTCATCCACGCAGAAAAACTAACAATAATGAGAGCGGACAAAGAGACTCTGTACCGCAACTGCGTGAAGTGCATCCACCAGGCCGGACTGAGCGGCAGGCCTCCAACTGTGTGGACCAAGAGATGGGGACAGGATGGACCCAGCCCACAGTGGAGGATTTTATACAAAGCCCCCCTCAAAAAACGGACAGGTGACCTCCAGTGGAGAATCTTGCACGGTGCCGTCGCTTCCAACGCTTTTATTTCTGTTCTTAATCCAACTGTTTTTAGCGGGTGTCCATTTTGCGGCGTACGTGAGACAGTTTACCACGTTTTTACTGAGTGCAAGAGACTCACCAGTCTCTTCTCTCTTTTAACATCGGTTTTTACACGTTTTAACGTTGTTTTTACTGAGAGGATTTTTATTATGGGAGCTGGCTACAACAAAAATTTTAAAATCAAGTGGCAGCTCCTCAACTTCCTCTCAGCCCAAGCTAAACTGGCCATTTACACCAGCAGGAAGAGGAAGGTGGAGCAGGGGGAGGGGCAGGAGGCGGCGGCAGTGTGGAAGACAAACCTCCGGTCAAGACTCCGGCTTGAGTTCGGATTTTATCGACATGTTTCCGATCTTGAGTCTTTTAAAGAGCGATGGTGTTTTAAAAACACACTGTGTGAGGTTTTAAACGATCAGCTGTCCTTTTCACACTTTTTAACTGACTGATGTATTTTAAAAACAAAAGAAAACAAGTCTTTTAATTTATTTTTTGTATTTATTTGCATTTGAGACAGTTTGTGACTGTAAAAATTTAAACAATATGTAAATAAAGTGTTTTTGTAAAAATCAAAAAAAATCTCTCTCTCTCTCTCTCTCTCTCTCTCTCTCTCTCTTTCTCTCTCTCTCTCTCTCTCTCTCTGAGTGAGAGCGTGCTGAGAGCGTGTGTGAGTGAGCTGCAGTATTTGTAGGTTTTTTTACTTTTATAATTTCTGTTTTCGACTTTTTTCTTAGTATTGTTTAGGTTAATGGTATAGGTCACTTTATATTTAATTTGTAATACTTTTTGGTGGTTAGTTTGGGTTTATTTGGGTGGTTTGTCTCCTGCCGGCGTCTCGCCGGTCGGCGTGTGCAGCCGCCATGGTGAATGGAGAGGGGTTCTCCACGCTCACTAGGAAGCACGGCATTAAGATCTGTCCTAGTTTCCCGTGCAGCGTGGAGGACATTAGTCTAGCTGTGGGGGAGAAGGTCGGGCACGGTAGTATTATGTCGGCCGCTCGGATGAGCGGCGGCGTGGTCATCTTCCTGGACCGGGTGGAGAAGGTGAACCAAGTCATCGAGGCGGGCCTCACCGTGTGTGAAATGTTTGTTCAGGTGTTACCGCTGACACAACCAGCGACGAAGGTGATCCTGTCTAACGTCCCACCGTTCATCTCTGATGGGTTTCTCAGTAGAGAGTTGTCCAGACACGGGAAAATAGTTTCTCCCGTTAAAAAGATCTTGTCTGGATGTAAATCTCCGTTACTGAAGCACGTAGTGTCTCACCGGAGACAGCTCTATATGATACTGAACCATCGGAATGAGGAGCTGAACCTCCGCTTCCATGTGAAAGTAGATGATTATGATTACGTGATTTTCGCAACCTCAGCAGAGATGAAATGCTTTGGTTGTGGAGAGGTGGGCCACACGGTGAGAGCCTGCCCGAGACGAGGGGATCCGAATCCTCCCGGTCCGGGGGGGGCTGACGGTGCCGGGGCGGGGCCGTCCTCCGCTCCCCCGGACTCTCCACCGTCCGGGGGGGCTGCGGCCCCGGTGCCAGCTGCCGCGTCCGAGCGGCCGATGCCCGCTCCGGGCGCTGCACAGCGGGGCGGCGATGCCGTGTCCGACCAGACGCACCGGGTGAGTTCTGTTGATACACCGGGTGAGGGGGTGGATGAAGTGGGAGAGAAGGGCAATGGGGGTGTTAGTGGTACAGGGGAGAGTGTAGTGGGTGAAGAAAAACAAAAACAAAAACAAAAATCAGGTGTAGGTGTGTGTGGGGAACAGGCAGGTGGGATCGACCAATCAGCTGAGGCTGAGAGCAGCGTCATCCCTGTAGTGACAGTGGACAGAGTGAGGAACGAGGAGGTTGATAAGAGAGGAAATGATGTTGGCAAAATAGCTGCAAAAAAAAGGAAACAGAAGGACAAGAACACATGTTCACAGGCCAAAAAAGTGGCAGTGAGGGAAGAGGAGGAAGAGGAGGAGGAGGAGGAAGGGGAGGTGGTGGAGATGGAGGAGGAAGGGCAGGACGAGGTAGAGGATGTTGATGATGAGGAGAAAGAGGAGGAAGAGGATAATACAGCCAGTGAGGATTTTACTGACTCTCAGGTCTCGGTTGGTTCGCTGCAGGGAGAACTGTACCAGGTCCAAGAAATCAGGGAGTTCCTTCAAAAAACCAAAAACAGTAAAAATGTAAAACTTGAAGAATATTTTGAAAACAAAAGGTTGTTGTTGATATCGATTAAAAAACAGATGAATCTGAGAGGTGAAGGAGGCTTCACGATGCCGGAATTTTTCCGTTTAAAGAAAATGGTTCAGAGAATTAAAACCGAGCTTTTGAATGATGAAGATGGACAGGAAAAGTAAGACAGTCCGTCTGCTGTCAATCTTCATTTTTTTGTGTGTTTTGGTTGGATCTCTCCTCACTTTTATTATTATGAGCAATTTTAAAATCTCCTCTCTGAATATTAATGGAGGCAGAGATGTAAAGAAGAGGGCGTGTCTCTTTGAGTTTTTAAAGCTTAAAGGCATAAATATTGCAATGTTACAGGAAACGCACAGCGACACTTCAAACGAGACAGACTGGAGGAGGGAATGGGATGGGGGGGTGGTTTTAAGTCATTTTAGCAGCATCAGCGGAGGAGTAGCACTCCTCTTCGCTAAAGACTTTCTACCAAAGTCCCACACTGTAGAGGAACGAGTACAGGGCAGACTTTTAGTCGTCAGAGCAAAGTATGAGGTTTTTAATCTGGTGTTTATAAATATATACGCTCCAAACTCCGGACCCGATAGAGTTCTTTTTTTAAAGGAGCTCAGTAAGGTTTTAAGTGAGTGTGAACCAGAGGAGTTTTTATTTTTAGGCGGGGATTTTAACTGTACAAATGATGATGATTTAGACAGGAATCATAGAGAACCACATGCTGCTTCTAAAGGAGCCATGCGGCAGCTGATGCAGACACACGGTCTCTCAGACGTGTGGAGAGAACGCCATGCACAGCAACGACAGTACACGTGGGTCCACAGCACAGAGAATCGGTTAACCATGGCCAGATTAGACAGGTTTTATTGTTTTAAGCATCATTTTAATATTTTTAGAGGGTGCACTATTTTACCTGTTGGTTTTTCTGATCATTCTTGTGTGTATTGTGAGGTTTTTATTGCCAATATAAAACCCAGATCTGCATATTGGCATTTTAACACTGCTTTGCTTTTAGATGCCCATTTTAGAGATGTTTTTATTTTTTTTTGGAGGGGTTTTAGAGACAGGAAAGGAGAGTTTAGTTCACTGAGGCAGTGGTGGGACGTTGGAAAGGCTGACATCAAGCAGCTTTGTCAACAGTACACTCTCAATGTTTCTCGAGACATTACCAAGTCTATGAACGATCTAGAGATAACCATAGTGGACCTGCAGAGTTCTGCAGAGTCCACAGGAAATCGAGGTTGTTTTGAGGACCTCAAGTCTAAAAAAGCCATCTTGGCAGACCTGCTGGGCTTGAAAGCACAGGGGGCGCTGATCCGGTCCCGTTTCCAGAGCGCTGCTCTAATGGACTCTCCAACCAAGTTCTTCTTCAGTCTGGAGAAGAAGAATGGACAGAGCAGGATGATCCATGCTCTGAGATCAGAGAGAGGACAGCAGCTGACCACAGCTCCACAGATACGACAGAGAGCCGTGGAGTTCTACTCCGACCTGTACAGCACGGAGTACGAAGAAGACGAAGATGCCTTCACCATGTTCTGCAGAGGCCTGCCCACTGTTTCTGGGGACGATAATGAGGAGTTGGAGGGGCCCCTGACTGAGGAGGAGGTTTCCAGAGCACTGAAGAGCATGCAAGGAGGAAAGGCCCCTGGTATTGATGGTCTCCCCCCGGAGTTTTACAAGACTTTTTGGGAGGAAATGAAAACGGACATTTTAGATGTGTTCGATGAGTGTTTTACGGTTTGCTCACTTCCTCAGAGCTGTAGGAGAGCAGTTTTAACTCTCCTCCCTAAGAAGGGTGACTTGATGGACATTAAGAACTGGAGGCCGGTCTCTCTGTTGTGTTCAGACTATAAGCTGCTGTCCAAAGTCCTGGCCTCTAGGCTGAGGCAAGTTCTGGACCGGGTCATCCACAAGACTCAAACGTACTGTGTGCCCGGCAGGTCCATTGTTGACAATGTGTCACTAATTCGGGATATTTTGACAGTCTCTGGTTCTTTGGGTTTAGATACTGGTCTGGTCAGGAAAAAGCGTTTGACCGGGTTGAGCACCGTTACCTGTGGAGGGTGCTGGAGAGGTTCGGCCTCAGCCCTGGTTTCATCGCCAAGATAAAGGTAATGTATGAGAACATTGAGAGTGTGCTGAAAATTAATGGTGGTTTGTGTAAACCTTTCAAGGTGACCAGGGGGATCCGACAAGGCTGCTCGATGTCAGGTATGTTGTATGCTTTGGCTATTGAACCTATGTTGCACAATGTCCGCTCTTGCATTAATGGCCTGTTTTTACCTGGTTCTAATACACCTTTTACTGTATCAGCCTATGCAGACGACATCATTGTTTTTATACAAAATCAACAAGATGTTGATAAGTTGGGTCAGATTGTTAATGTCTTTCAGAAAATATCATCTGCCAAAGTAAATTGGGCCAAGAGTGAAGCCATGGCAGTGGGGAGATGGGCTGGAGGCCTCCCTCAGCTTCCAGGTGGGCTGGACTGGAAGAGGGGGGGGCTGAAGTACCTTGGGGTTTACCTGGGGGATAAAAGAAGTACAGACATGAATTGGGAAGGAGCGATTGGAAAAGTGGAGGGGAAGCTGAATAAATGGAGGTGGCTGCTCCCCCACATGTCATACAGAGGCCGGGTGCTAATCGCTAACAATCTGGTAGCATCCGGTCTCTGGCACAAGCTCAGATGCTTGGAGCCCCCGGCTGGTCTTTTAAAGAAAATACAGGCCATCATTTTAAAGTTTTTTTGGGACAAGTTGCACTGGGTTCCTCAGAGTGTTCTATACCTGCCAAAGGAGGAGGGGGGGCAAGGACTGGTAGACCTAGAGAGCCGGACAGCTGCTTTTAGAATTCAGTTTGTACAGAGGTTTTTATATGGGGATGATGATGTCGTCTGGAGGCCAGTAGCCAGCACCATTTTAAGGGGGGTTGCAGGTCTGAGTCTCGATGCTTCTTTGTTTTTAGTGGACTGTGGTTTTATTTCTTTGCCTAACTTGCCTCCATTTTATCAAGGACTTTTTAAAGCATGGAAACTTTTTAAATGGACCAGACTGGAACCTGCAGCATCTCTGTTCTGGCTCCTGGAGGAGCCTCTGGTGTGGGGGGCCCGACTGGACCTGCAGGATGGCAGCAGACCCGGACTCACGGAGAGACTGATGAGAGCTGGAGCAACCAGGTTAAAGGGGATCGTGGAGGCTGCGGGTCCTGGTTTCCAGGACACGGAGGCAGTGGCCTCTCTGCTGGGCCTGAGGTCGGCCCGCCACACCAGGGCCGTTCTGAATGAGTGGAACAACAGACTGGACAATGGGGAAACAGAGATGCTGCGGGACTATTTTAATGGGATAGAAACCCCTGACTCGCAAGACCCTTTTCCGGACATTGGTTTTAGTATTGGTCACACCGACTCACAAACACACACAGTCACTGATTTACACACACAAACGGGGAAAAGTTTATACAAAAACTGTGTTCTGGCCATACACCGGAAGAAGTTGAGTGAGAGGAAGGACACTGTGTGGAACGAAAGACTGCCACAAAACAGCAAACCGGTGTGGAGGCTTTTATATAAGCCTCCATTGAACAAGAGGACTGTAGACCTGCAGTGGAGGATCCTCCACGGGGCCCTGGCAGTGAACCTCTTCCTGTCCAGGATTAATCCCACCGTGTCATCCTCGTGTCCTTTCTGTCCACACAGAGAAACAATCACGCACTGTTACCTGGACTGCTTCAGACTGAAACCTCTTTTTAACATTTTAAAGACTGTGTTTTTAGACTGTGGGGAGGTTTTTACTGAGACTGCTTTTATTTTTGGTGCTGGCTACAAAAAACGAAATGCAAAAAAGTGGCAATTGTTGAATTTTATTGTTGGACAGGCCAAAATGTCGATCTATAAAAGCAGAAAAAACCAAATGGAAAATGTGTGTGGGTTAGAGATGTCCCAGCTGTTTGTGTGTCTGGTGAAGGCCAGAGTGAGAGTGGACTTCAGGTTCCACTCTCTGATGGAGACCTTGGAAGACTTTGAGGACCAGTGGTGTTGCACCACGGCTGTCTGCTCAGTGAAGGAGGGGGAGCTCATCTTTCACTCTGTGTTCTCATAAGATAGTGTATATGTATGTAGGTATGTGAATATACATATATGTATATGTGTAGGTATATGTGTAGGTGTATATGTATATATGTTTATATGAGTGTTTATATTGTACATTTGTAAAAAAGTTTTGAAAGAACGATTAATTTTCTTTTGAAAATAAAGTTTTTTTTTCAAAAAAAAAATCTCTCTCTCTCTCTCTCTCTCTCTCTCTCTCTCTCTCTCTCTCTCTCTCTCTCTCTCTCTCTCTCTCTCTCTCTCCTCTCTCTCTCTCTCTCTCTCTCTCTCTCTCTCTCTCTCTCTCTCTCTCTCTCTCTCTCTCTCTCTCTCTCTTCTCTCTCTCTTCTCTCTCTCTCTCTCTCCTCTCTTCTCTCTCTTCTCTCTCTCTCTCTCTCTCTCTCTCTCTCTCTCTCTCTCTCTCTCTCTCTCTCTCTCTCTCTCTCTCTCTCTCTCTCTCTCTCTCTCTCTCTCTCTCTCTCTCTCTCTCTCTCTCTCTCTCTCTCTCTCTCTCTCTCTCTCTCTCTCTCTCTCTCTCTCTCTCTCTCTCTCTCTCTCTCTCTGAGCGGGATGTGTGAGTGCTGAGTGAGGTTACGGAGCGCGTGAGTTTCTATCTTTGTTTTTCTGTGTATTTGGTGTTGTGTCTGTGTGTATTTTGTTGTGTAGGTATTAGTTGGTGGAGGGTTTTGTTCGATAGTTTGGTTGTTAGCCGGGCGTCATGCCCGTGGTTGGCGGCCATGCGGGGCTGGAGAAGCTGACACGCCGACATGCGGTGAGGATTTCCCCGCATGTCGGCTGCTCAGTGGAGGAGGCCAGCTATGCGGTAGGGGAGGTGGTCGGGTTTGACAGCGTGAAGTCTGCCTCCAGAATGAACAAGGCCGTGGTTATATTCCTGGATGACCTGGCGAAGGTTCAGGGATGTGGTGGAGAAAGGAGTGGTGATTCGTGATACCTTCACCCCGGTTCTCCCGCTGGCGAGCCCAGCAAAAAGAATCATGATTTCAAACGCACCTCCGTTTATTAAAAATGAGGATTTGGCCAAAGAGCTGTCACGGTACGGCCAGCTGATGTCGCCTATCAAATGATTCTGCTCGATGTAAGTCACCGAAACTCAAACACGTCGTGTGTCACAGGAGACAGGCCTTCATGGTTTTGAAAGACAACGCGGCAGAGCTGAATTTAACTTTTAGTTTTAAAGTTGAAGGCTTTAGTTATGTTGTGTTCGCTACGTCTGATACTATGAAGTGTTTTGGTTGTGGGGAGAGGGTCATTTGGTCCGTTCCTGTCCGCGCCGTCCTGGCCCCGATCCTGCGCGGCCAGGACGGTTCGGGATGAGCCGGCGCCAGGTCCCGAGGTGCCGGGGGGTTCGGAGAAGCCGGCCCCCGGTCCCGCTGGATCGGGGGTTCGGCCACAGAGCAGCCTACAGGGGGCTCAGAATCAGATGTTGCGCCACCTGCGGCTGATTCAGACGGGGCAGGTGCGCAACAGAGTGCAGAACAGGCTCAGGAAAAGGAGAATAAGGTTGCAGGCCCACAACATGAGGGTGGAAATAAAACTGTTAGTGTAGGAAATGGCCAGTCTAAGGAGAAAGCAGAAAATGACACACAGACAAGGAGAGAAAAAGGCAAGACAAATAAAGCCAGCTGCAGTCAGAATGATATTAATGAGGTTGATGATGCTCTGGATGAAACTCTGTCTGAAGAGATGGAGGTAACTAAAAGATCCAGCAAGAGAAAAATCAGCTATAACAAAGAGCAGAATGATGTTAAAGCGAAAAAGCTGTTAGAGGATCTGTGTGATGATGATGATGATGATGAGGATTGTGAGTGGACAGCTTCCCAAGTAGAGAAGTTAACTCTTTATCCTCTGGATAAGATCAAGAAGTTCCTGCATGACACTAAGGGGCTCAAGGCAGTTAAGACGGAGCAGTTTTTCCCAGACCTGAGAGGGTTCATCAGGTCTGTGGCGTTGCTGAGGAAGGATACTGAAGGGTTCACTATTCAAGAGGTTTACCGCCTCAGGAAACTGGTCACTAAAGTCAGGGCTCAACTTATTGATGATGATGACGACTGTATATAATGTGTTTCTACACATAATTGTCATGTGTGTTTTTGTTTTTGCTCTTTTATTTTTTATGGCGGATTTAAAAATTGGATCCCTAAATATTAACGGAGCAAGAAGTGATGTAAAAAGAGCTTCTCTGTTTAAACTGATGGAGTTAAAACATCTAGATGTTATTTTAGTGCAGGAGACTCACAGTGATGTGGAGAATGAGAGTGAGTGGAAGAAGCAGTGGCCTGGGGAAGTTATTCTCAGCCATAAGGCCTCTAACAGTGGGGGGGTCGGGGTGCTCTTCTCTAAGGGTTTCCGTCCCTGCTCCTTCAGGGTGGAGGAGATCATGTGTGGGCATATTATAAAAATCAAGGTTCAACTTGAAAATGTCCAACTTATTTTTATAAACGTGTATGCTCCAGTTTTGGCCATTGAACGAATGTTTTTTTTAGATCTTTTGTCTGATGTCATTCAGGATTGTACTGATGACTTTTTGTTTTTGGGAGGTGATTTTAACTGTACAGAGAATCCCAGTGTAGACCGTAATCACCTGGAGCCTCATCCTGCTTCCTCGGCCAGACTCAGGCGTCTGATGGAGAGCTGGGAGCTGAAGGATGTGTGGAGAGGGTTTAACATCAGCGACAGGCAGTACACCTGGAGTCATTCCAGAGAGAACATCTTGTCTTTGGCCAGGCTGGATCGCTTCTATTGTTTTAAGCACCATTTTAGTGTGTTTAAAACGTGTGTTATTTCTCCTGTTGGTTTTACAGACCATTGTCTTGTCCAGTGCTCTATTTATATTCAGAATGTAATGCTGCACAGTGCATATTGGCACTTTAATACTGGACTTTTAAATGATATTTCTTTTAAAGAGGTTTTTAAGTGTGTGTGGGGTACACACCAGAGTCTTAAGGCCAGTTTCCCATCGCTGCAGCAGTGGTGGGATGTTGGAAAGATTCAGGTGAAACTCTTGTGTCAGCAATATACTCGCAATGTCACCAAGCACATTACCAGGTCTCTTCAAGACCTGGAGATTGAAGTAGTGGAATTACAGAGTTTGGTGAATTCCACAGGAAATCAAGGGCATGTTGAAGCTCTTAAAGTCAAGAAGGCTGCTTTAGCCAACCTGTTGGGCATTACAGCACAGGGAGCTCTGGTCCGCTCACGCTTCATGAACGCCTCGCAGATGGACGCTCCCTCGCAGTTCTTCTTTGGTCTAGAGCGGAAGAATGGTCAGAGAAAGATCATGCATTCTCTACGCTCGGAAGAAGGAGTCACAATCACGGGAACCCCTGAGATCAGGAGATTTGCCACCTCCTTCTACAAAGACCTGTTCAGAGAGGAGTACGTGGAGGATGCTGAGTCAGCTGCATCCTTCTACGATGGGCTTCCTCAGGTGGATGCTGCTACCAACACGGTGCTGGAAGACCAACTGTCCCTGAATGAGTTGTTTGCGGCTCTGATGAGCCTGGGGAACGGTAAGGCACCAGGCATCGACGGGCTGCCTGTGGACTTCTATAAGACCTTTTGGCCAGTAATTGGTGAAGATCTGCTGGAGGTCTTTCAAGACAGCTTGAGCAGAGGACGTCTGCCACTGAGCTGCAGAAGGGCCGTCATTACCCTGCTGCCGAAGAAAGGAGACCTGCAGGAGTTGAAGAACTGGAGACCTGTTTCTCTGCTGTGTGGGGATTATAAGATCTTGTCCAAAGCTCTCGCTTCTCGGCTGAGGGAGGTAATGGGTGAAGTGGTTCACATCGACCAGACTTACTGTGTGCCCGGCAGGTTAATGAGTGACAATATCACTTTAATTCGGCATGTTTTGGACGTCTCTGGCTCGGTGGGCATGGATACTGGCCTTATTTCCATAGACCAGGAAAAGGCTTTTGACCGGGTTGAACACCAGTATTTGTGGCACACGCTCAATGCTTTTGGCTTCAGC
This sequence comes from Cottus gobio, assembly GCA_023566465.1. Taxonomy (NCBI): domain Eukaryota; kingdom Metazoa; phylum Chordata; class Actinopteri; order Perciformes; family Cottidae; genus Cottus; species Cottus gobio. Next base: position 3,039,791 of record CM042216.1, on the reverse strand, counting down.
CCAGGGTTCATAGCTAAGATACAGGTACTGTACCGTGACATTGCGAGTATATTAAAGGTTAATGGTGGTTTGGCTGCACCTTTTAATGTGCAGAGAGGGGTACGGCAGGGGTGCTCTCTGTCAGGGATGCTATATTCCCTCTCTATTGAGCCTCTGCTCAATAAGCTCAGGAAGGAACTTTTAGGTGTTTATTTTCCGGGGTGTGATTCAGCTGTTAAAATATCAGCTTATGCAGATGATGTCATGGTGGTTTTAAACAAACAAGCAGATATCGACACTTTGGTAGGGAATGTAAGTATTTTTAATCATATCTCGTCTGCCAAAGTTAACTGGACTAAGAGTGAAGCTGTGGTGGTGGGGGATAAGCTGCAGAGTAAGCTATCTCTCCCAGGAGGGCTCACCTGGAAGAAAGGAGGGGTAAAGTATTTGGGTGTGTTTTTGGGAGAGGAATGTGTGATGCAAAAGAACTGGGATACTGCTCTGGAAAACATAGAGGGCCGGTTAAAGAGATGGAAGTGGCTCTTACCGAGCATGTCCTATAGAGGCAGGACACTTGTTATTAATAATCTACTGTCCTCTTCTCTGTGGCATAAACTGTCTTGTGTGGACCCCCCTTCTGATTTACTTGCAAAAATTCAATCCGTTTTGATCAATTTCTTTTGGGATAAGCTGCACTGGATTCCCCAGGCGGTTCTTTTTCTCCCCAAAGAACAAGGAGGACAAGGACTGGTTCATTTGGCCAGCAGGGGCGCTGCTTTCCGCCTGCAGTTCCTCCAGAGACTGCTGGTTGGCCCTAAAGACCTGGTCTGGAGACCTCTGGCCCACTGGGTGCTGAACAACTTTAAGGGATTTGGAATAAGAGATTCTGTGTTCCTGATGGATGTGAGGACGCTGAGTTTCCAGACGTTGCCGCCTTTTTATCGTGGAGTGTTTACGGTGTGGAAGCGGTTGACCAAGGAGAGACGGCCGCAAGGTGACTCCCTACACTGGCTGCTACAGGAACCGGTGGTGTACGGGGACCGGATGGACTACCCCTGCTGGGCAGGTTCTGCCATCACAGACGCATTCTGCAGAGCACGGGTGCTCACGCTGGGGAATGTGGTGGATATTGCCGGACCTGAACTAAATAATGCTGCTGCCTTGGCAGCCGTTATGGGTATGAGATCAGTCCGAACAATCTCAAAACTATTGGACCACTGGAAATACAAGCTGTCTGGACATGACTCCATACTGTTGAAGGAATATCATGTTGGTCAGAGAATACCTCGATCTGACGATTCCTTCCCTGATTTAGGTGTCCGTCCCTACCTTGAGAACTGTGTTGGGGGTTTGTTTGATGTGAAGCACTGCACTGTAGACTTTAAAGAGGCAAAAGGGAAAGCCTTTTATAAAATGATGGTGCTGTGTTTGAATAAGAGCAAACTCCATGACCGGGCTGACACACCGTGGAGAGGTCATCTGGGTTTGGCGGTTGATGTCCAACCTGCGTGGAGGGCGTTATACAAACCACCATTAACCAAAAGAGTAGCTGACTTGCAGTGGAGGGTGTTACACGGGATAGTGGCGGTCAACGCGTTTCTGTCTGTCATTAGTCCTGGTGTTTCTAACAAATGTCCCTATTGTGAGGAAAGAGAAACCGTGTTCCATTGTTTTGCTGAGTGTGTGCGTCTGCTGCCGTTGTTCGTGCTGCTGGAGAAACTGTTCAGTAAGGTAGGGGAGGTCTTCTCCAAGCACATGTTCATCCTCGGGTTCGGGTACAGGAAGTTAGCTAAACATAAATGTCAGCTGTTGAACTTCATCCTGGGCCAATCAAAGATGGCCGTGTACGTGAGCAGGAAGAGGAAGGTGGATGACTCGGTTGATATAAATGTGAACCTGCTGTTTACTCGAATGGTAAAAGCCAGAATCAGGATTGATTTTAACTTTTATAAAGAGATGAAGGATGTGGATCAGTTCAGTGTGATCTGGGCTCATGGTGATGTGTTGTGCTCTGTTGAAGGAGACCAACTCATCTTCTCTCAGGAGGTGATGTCATGTATTTAAGTGTATGTGGATGTACATGTGTTGTTGGATTGTTGAAGAGATTATTTTTTTGTAGGTAACGAAATGGGATTTTGTTAAAATAAAGTTCCTTTAAAAATCAAAATCTCTCTCTCTCTCTCTCTCTCTCTCTCTCTCTCTCTCTCTCTCTCTCTCTCTCTCTCTCTCTCTCTCTCTCCTCTTTGAAGCTCAGTCTGGTCTTTATAAAAGGTGCTTGCTCACGAGTGACTCGAGTCAGCCTTGAGCCTGTTGGTGGTGACAGGATTGGTTTATATCTTAGCGATAGCTTTTAACCGGCACTTCAAGAATTATACAGTGGTTGGTGAAGACGGTCTCGCTGAATAAAACGTGTGAGTATCATAAACTCCCATTGTCTTTTTATCGAGGGAACCAGATTGATGCCGCTCTGTTGCCGCTGCGGACACGGACGCTTTCAATTCTGCTTATACTGCCACAAAATTTATACCCACGTATTATAAACCACCTTTATGGCCCCTTCAGAGAGAACCAGTTTGTTACAGGCTCATATAACAGACGGGCCTGTGTTTCCTCTGTTTTATAAGTATGTCTTGTCATGTTTCAGTAAGAGGACTCCCTGTTCTACGGCCTGGCCCCATTTTAATTTGCTCAACACTCGCTCCACGTTTACTTGTTGTCTTGATAGTCATGTCACACTCACCACTCTGCTGCTGGGACTTTCTCTTTTTAACAGCAACAAGAGGTCACTCGCTTATCACCTACGGTCAGCTCTACTTTCTGGGTCGAAACATAAAGCCAGGTTCAAAAGTCCCTTTTATTCTGTGGACAAATTAGAGTCAAAGGTTTTTACAGAGGTCATTTTGGATATCTCTGAAAATCTGAAAATACGGTACACAGCCTTAACAAATTTAAATAAATTGCTATGTTTTTTAGGAATATAATGTGAAATGAATTGGGCTATGAATGATATATGAGCGAACCCTTGTAAAAGCAGCAGAATATAGAGGAATGGACGTAGAAAGGGAGGTGTATGTAAGGGCTGCTGAAGTGACTCTGACTCTTTGAGAAAACAGCCTCAAAGGGGATATCTGTGATGGAGGTACTGCCTCCGCACAGCTCTCAGCATGGCGGCTCGCTGCTAACAGCATGAACGGTGCAACAACGTCAACAGGGCTGACGGCCGTGGAAATAGTTTATAAAAAGTATTATTAACTCAAGGCCTTCCAGAACTTTCACCCCATATCTTGGCCTTCTCGGTGTCGGCCATCGGAAAGCTCTGGAAGAAAGCCAGATAGTGGACATTTAGTTAAGAATGACTGCTTCCACATCAGGCGTTCAAACTGCACATCCATATGTTTCATGAGGCGTGTAATTCTGTATTGTGTTCTATGTTTATGTTTATGTTCTATGTTTATGTTCTACGTTATGTTGTATAAATTGTGCGTGTTCTTACGTAACGGTGTCTCTTGTGAAAGATGGTTGGTGATGGTGAAATAAAGAAAAATAGATAAATGTTTGCATCACCCATGTTCAGAATCACACACACGGAATTTGACTCCGGTTACACGTAGCTCTCGTTGCGCATATATACACATTTACAATAAACAAGATAAATATAAAAAGACATCAAAGACAACAGTTGTTGTTCACTCTGTACACATGGCATCTACTGGACTTCTGTCCATCCTGAAAGAGGGTCCTACTCTGTTGCTCTCCCTGAGGTTTCTTCCTTTATTCCCTCTTTGGACTTTGGGGGAAGTGGCAAATTTGTGATTTTTTTAAAAGTGGACAGGCATCAGCTAAGAAGTTTTGCTAAACAATAAGAAAAAAACAATCACGACTCATAGCCACGATTCAAAATTAACCTGCGATTGCAAGCTGTCAGAATCAGCAGGGGGATATACATAGACTCAGCTTCGCAGCTTGCATCTCTCCCTCCCTCTCCCTCTCTCCTCTCTCATCTCTCTCTCCCCCTCCCTCTCCCTCTCCCTCTCCCTCTCCCTCTCCCTCTCCCTCTCTCTCCTCTCTCATCTCTCTCTCCCCCTCCCTCTCCCTCTCCCCCTCCCTCTCTCTCTCTTTCTCCCTCTGAAATTAAAATGAAAATGGCTTTATTGGCATGACTTAACACTGAACATATTGGCAAAGCATATATAAATGTGTAAAAGTATTGAAGTCTATAAAATAAACAATAATGCATAAAGTCCGGCTGGTCGATCGTTGTTGGAACAATGGCAGCTGGAGACAAAGCAAACCAAGGCGACTGTCACTCAGTGATCTGGCAGCAGCGACACGGCTGCTGCCAGATCACTGCAGTGTCCCGGTAATTTGTCTTCATCTGATAGCTGGAGCAAACCTTTGGTTCGCCACCCGTTTTTCTTTTCAAAATAAGTTCCCTGAATCTTTCTCTACATGTCACATTTGGGGAGGAAGTGTAGCACAGCCGGCGCTCTACGGGGAGCTCCAGGCTCAGTGTGTAGGTTCCCTCTAATCGTAGATCAGTAGCCGTGCTCAGATACTCTGCTGCGGTGGACTGTTGATTCAGACTGCACTTCATTTGTCTCTGTGCTTTTGTTGGCGTCGGCCAATAGGTGATGTCGTTTAGTTTGAGCTGTGTTGTAATTTGGGTGAGTGTAATAGGTGGTGTGTTATTCACTGCAGTTCTCGGTAACGATGTCCAAAGCTTAATTGCTCTTTTCTGTCTTTCTATTTTTAGCGGATATCGGCCTAATTCTGCCCCTCTTGCATTAATTGTCGTTTTCCTCTGGGCATGGAGGATAAGCTCACAGAACTCTGCATGCAGGGTCTCATCAGGGTGTTTATCCCATTGAGTGAAATCTTGTTGTGTAAGTGGACCCGACACCTTGATGCCATGGAGCAATCAGTTCAATCACACACTCAGTGAGTTTTTGTTTGTTTTTGTATGCAGCACAAATTGCCAATAAACATTGATCTAATAATATCAAATGCTTTACCCCCTGCCCAATTTTGACTTGCTTTGTAGAAAAGTCCTGAATGCCAAATAGTAAAAAGAAAATGCATAGATTTTGGTTTTATTTTGATTTATCTATTTCTCAATCAGGGCATGTAAGGTGTAGGGCCTCATAGTGGGGCCCTAGTTATCAATAATATCTTTTCTATAATGTACCGGGAGCCAATGAAGAGAAGCTAAAATAGAAGTGATGTGCTCCTGAGCTGCAGAAAACAGGACTGGACAACTGTGTCAACATGTTTGTTGAAGCTAAGGTTGTCTTAAAAGACGACACCTTTTACAGCTCTACCCAGAATGTGAGGTCACGAATGTTGAGTGAATTCATTTGATGAAACCTCCCAGGTCATCTTTGCAGAGGATGAGTGTGACTTGCCAATAGTTACAAACATGTATCTCTAAGGAATACAACTCACTATTACTGCTACCCAACTTCCTCCTTCGCGCCTCATTATTCAGGCCAGTAAGGGGCGCTGTCACAAATGATCTTGTTGCTGAAACGACTGATGACATCGTTTACCTTGAAAAGATCTCAAAAGGCCCTAAATGCTGCTGAGTTCTCCCCCTAAGTAGCTAAAACCAATCTGATAGGATCATTACCAAATGTGGAAGTATAAATTGTAATAAAACCTTTTTTTTTGTAAACGCCCAATCCTTATCGTGGCAATTTTCTTCCCTCCATTACCAGCAAATGGACTTGGACTGCATCATATCTGCTGGACCAACAGTGACAGGACTGAAAGGCTCCCTGTGTCTGAATCAAGCGCTGTGGTTTAAAGACAGGCAGGGCACTGGGATGGCCCCGTCCTCCTGTGTCGCTCTCTTTTCATTCATCAGGCCCATCCATACTCTCCATGACTGTCACCTCCTCTCCTCTGTTTACTTCTGCATGCTCTTAAGTACAGTGTGTCTGCATTATATCCACCTAGTCCTCCTTCCTCCTTCCTTTCTTCTTTACCTCCCACTCTCTCCTCATAAGTACTCTCTCTCTCTGTGTCTCCCTCCCTCCCACTCACTCTTCCTCTGCCTGTGTTTTTTGTCATCTTTAACATTGTCAGTCTCCAACAGGTGAAGATAGCCAACATTTCACAGTGGGATGTTTCGTTAATCAAGTTTGGTTTGCTTTTTTCATCTCTCCTAAGTCTTTGTTTTGCCTGCTACGCTATTTTCTTCTCTGTCTCTCTTTCTAAGTGTGTGTGTGTGTGTGTGTGTGTAGAATGAAGATGTTTCATTAAGTGGCATAGAGAGTGAAGCCTCTCTCCCTTTTTTTTCTTGTCTTGCTGATAGTCGGCAGACCAAAGCAATCTGTGTGTGTGTGTGTGTGTGTGTGTGTGTGTGTGTGTGTGTGTGTGTGTGTGTGTGTGTGTGTGTGTGTGTGTGTGTGTGTGTGTCTGTGTGTCTGTATGTGCGTGCAGTTTTTTGTGGGAGCCTCCCTTGAGCCTGCCGGATTAACTGGGACACACACACACACACACACACACACACACACACACACACACACACACACACACACACACACACACACACACACACATACAAACATACATACAGTGTGTGTGCACATTGCTAAATGCAACTGCCAACTGTATGTGCAAACGCATGCACACACACACACTCATACACACACTGACATAATACTGGATGGGACAACGCATAGGAGGATTTGTACGCCGTATTTCAGAACGCAGAGTAAATCGGCACATCGGCACATACACAATGTAGGTGTACGGACCAGTATGCATGCACACCAAAGTAAAATGAAAGAAGATGAAGCACACTCTCTCACACACACGCGCACACACAGATCCAGAGGACTAATATACGCTGTCAATGCACAGACACAAATAGACTAAATGCACAAACACATACTCCGTCGACATCGGTCATAGAGAGTTTGATTCCAGGAAGTGTTGCCTTGGCTGTTTTTAGTCCCGGACATTAAATATTTAAAGGGACCAATCACGCGGTTTAATTGAATCTGAGGCCCCTCCCTCCAGGGGCGGCGGGCTCCGATCACAGCCAATTAGAGGCAGATGAGCTTGACAGTAATGGGTGCTATCTGTTAGTCCCTGGAGAGAAAGAGAGAGTGTGTGTGTGTGTGTGTGTGTGTGTGTGTGTGTGTGTGTGTGTGTGTGTGTGTGTGTGTGTGTGTGTGTGTGTGTGTGTGTGTGTGTGTGTGTGTGTGTGTGTGTGTGTGTGTGTGTGTGTGTGTGTGTGTGTGTGCGTGTGTGTTTGCGTTAGAGAGAGATAAGGTGCAGGGTAGCTTCTGTGACGCATCAACACACTCACTAACCCCCCATTCACACACACACAAACACACACGCATGCACGCACATAAACACAGAATTTTTAGCCTTTTTAGCAATAATCAGATTTACAAAGTGTGTGTCTGTCTGTACTCTCTCTCTGTGTGTGTGTGTGGAGAAAGAGAGATGGGGACATGCAAATCTACGTTAACCTAATTATTCTCTTGGTCCCCTGTGTTTTCTCATTAGAACTCACTGCCAGCAGGGACCAGAGAGAGAGAGAGAGAGAGAGAGAGAGAGAGAGAGAGAGAGATTTAATAAGGCGGATTGAGCCACAAATGAATAGAAAGCAGGGAAAATTATGGGAGTGATGCAGAGAGATGAGTGTTATGGAGGGACAGAAGACAGCTTGTTGAAAAGTGTATGAGCCATAATGTCCCAGAGAGACACATGACTGAGGTTTCTCACCAACTTAGTACACACACACACACACACACACACATATTTGTCATCTCCAAGTTTGAAATCGCTTGGATTTCATGCCCATAAACGTTTACAGTTTTGAGATATATTGATTTATTATAGATTTTTGTATCACTTGGCTGACGAATGAAAAACAATATTTACAGTATATTTGTGTTATTCACACGACAGCCACAGTGTCAGATTCAGTACACATCCCTATCCCAGGACCTCACATCGGACCAAGGAAAACGATCCCATCTCCAGGACAGCAACAGAGTAGGATCCTTCTCCCCAATGGACAGAAGCAATAGATAGGCAGGACCAGCTTCGATCCATGGAAACGTGAGGCGAGAAAGCACAGAGGCTCCGGGGAAGAAATAGGGTTACAATGAGGCTACAATGAGACAACAGGGAGACTACAGTGAGACTACAATGAGGCTACAGTGAGACTACAATGAGACTACAATGAGGCTACAGTGAGACTACAATGAGGCTACAATGAGACAACAGGGAGACTACAGTGAGACTACAATGAGGCTACAGTGAGACTACAATGAGGCTACAATGAGACTACAGTGAGGCTACAATGAGACTACAATGAGACTACAGTGAGGCTACAATGAGGCTACAATGAGACTACAGTGAGGCTACAATGAGACTACATTGAGACTACAATGAGGCTACAATGAGACTACAGTGAGGCTACAATGAGGCTACAATGAGACTACAGTGAGGCTACAGTGAGACTACAATGAGGCTACAATGAGACAACAGGGAGACTACAGTGAGACTACAATGAGACTACAATGAGGCTACAATGAGACAACAGGGAGACTACAGTGAGACTACAATGAGGCTACAGTGAGACTACAATGAGACTACAATGAGACTACAATGAGGCTACAATGAGACTACAGTGAGGCTACAATGAGACTACATTGAGACTACAATGAGGCTACAATGAGGCTACAATGAGGCTACAATGAGACTACAGTGAGGCTACAATGAGACTACAGTGAGGCTACAATGAGACTACAGTGAGACTACAATGAGGCTACAATGAGACTACAGTGAGGCTACAATGAGGCTACAATGAGGCTACAATGAGACTACGGTGAGGCTACAATGAGACTACAATGAGACTACAATGAGGCTACAATGAGACAACAGGGAGACTACAGTGAGGCTACAATGAGGCTACAATGAGACTACAATGAGGCTACAGTGAGGCTACAATGAGACTACAGTGAGACTACAATGAGGCTACAATGAGGCTACAATGAGACTACAGTGAGGCTACAATGAGGCTACAATGAGACTACAGTGAGGCTACAATGAGACTACAATGAGGCTACAATGAGACAACAGGGAGACTACAGTGAGACTACAATGAGGCTACAGTGAGACTACAATGAGACTACATTTTGGGGCGACTGTGGCTCAGTGGTTAGCAAGTCGGTCTTTCAATCAGAGGGTCGGTGGTTCGATCCCCGGCTCCGGCAGTCTGCGTCGTTGTGTCCTTGAGCAAGACTACGCAAGACTGTGTCTACGGTCTACTGTATAGCATGTAAGTCGCTTCGGATAAAAGCGTCAGCTAAATGAAATGTAATGTAACTACAGTGAGGCTACAATGAGACTACAGTGAGACTATGATACAGACACATTTATTTAGCTATTCGTACAGCCTAATAGACCCAATAACACATACAAAATGTGTGGTTACCTATATATATATATATATATATATACACACACATATATATGTATATATACATATATATACACATACAGTTGTGTTCAAAATAATAGCAGTCCCACATCACTAGCAAGATAAATCACTGTTTTTGTTAGAATTTCAACTTCTACACTGCAAGTAAGTTTCTAGAAGGTTTAGTAAAGGTATATAAAACCAACAGACCCAACAGGCATGACGTGCATGCTGCTGATTCTGTGAAACTGAATCATTTACTCAAAGGGGCTTATTCAAAAAAATAGCAGTGCCGAGTTCAATTAGTGAGGTCATGTGATTATGTGAACAAAATAGGTGTTAAACAGGTGGCCCTTATTTAAGGATCAAGGCAACTGACGCTGCATATGCTGGCTGTGCATTTGTCCTTGAAAAACAGAGTAAAATGGGTCGTTCAAGACACTGTTCAGAAGAAGAGCGTTCTTTGATTAAGAAATTAATAAAAGAGGGGAAAACCTATAAAGAAGTGCAGAAAATGATAGGCTGTTCAGCTAAAATGATATCAAACGCTTTAAAATGGCAGCCAAAACCAGAAAGGCGAGGAAGAAAAAGAAAAACGACTATTCGAATGGATCGGAGAATAACCAAAATGGCAAAGGCTCAGCCAATGATCAGCTCCAGGAGGATCAAAGAAGATCTAAGATTGCCTGTGAGTACTGTAACAATCAGACGACGTCTATTTGAAGCCAAGCTACCAGCAAGAAGCCCCCGCAAAGTCCCATTGTTAAAAAAATGACATGTGCTGAATCGGTTACAATATGCCAAAGAACACATTGACTGGCCTAAAAAGAAATGGCGTAATATTTTGTGGACTGATGAGAGTAAGATTGTTCTTTTTGGGTCTAAGGGCCACAGACAGTTTGTCAGACGTCCTGCAAACACTGAATTCAAGCCACAGTACACAGTGAAGACGGTGAAGCATGGTGGTGCAAGCATCATGATATGGGGATGTTTCTCGTACTATGGTGTTGGTCCTATTTATCGCATACCAGGGATCATGGATCAGTTTGAGTACATCAGAATACTGGAAGAAGTCATGTTGCCATATGCTGAAGAGGAAATGCCCTTGAAATGGGTGTTTCAACAAGACAATGACCCCAAACACACCAGCAAGCGAGCAAAATCATGGTTCCAGACAAACAGAATTCAAGTAATGGAGTGGCCAGCACAATTCCCGGACCTTAATCCCATAGAAAACTTGTGGGCTGACATAAGAAATGCTGTTCATGAGGCAAAACCAAGAAATGCAGAGGAATTGTGGAACGTAGTACAATTGTCCTGGGCTGCAATACCTGTTGACCGGTGCCAGAAGTTGGTCGACTCCATGTGCCACAGATGTGAAGCAGTTATCAGAAACCGTGGTTATGCAACTAAATATTAGTTTATGATTCTCAGGAAAGTTGAATCTTCAAGCATTTCTTAGTTTATACAGTAAATGTTTTAGTTTGTAAAGAAAGATGTCAACACTGCTATTTTTTTGAACATTATATTTCTTCACTTTCTGTAAAATATTATCAAATTCAATTACTTTTTCCAATTTTCTTGCTTTGAAATATAATGTGCAGTGTCCCCAATGTATTTGTGTTCATTAAAATACAATTTATTTGAAGAATTTTGAGGTTTACTCACCTTTTTAAACACACTGCTATTATTATGAACATAACTGTATATATATATGTATATATATATACATATATATATATTCATATCTTTTGTTTGTTTAATCCGTACAGTGTTAAATGACAAATACCAAGCAGTCAAGCAAGCAAAAAAGCTCTTTTGTAGAAGAAATAGGAACGTTTCTTTTGAAATTGTCACGAGCCTTTCTCTCATATGAACTCTGGATGATGCCCATTCACACACGTAGCACACAACAGGAGGTTGTCCGTGTCACACGTGTGCTCACATACTGGCAAGGGCGTATTTTCATAATGGAGATATACATGCCCCCTCCAATATTTTTGTAAATTCACACACAAACATGCAGGCTAACGGCTCAATTGGACATCATATGCACATGCTTTGACCTCGGGAGCTGGCGGGGTAAACTCTTTTAAAAGTCCTGCCAACTGGGTTCAGTTCCTCCTATGTCTGGAAAAGTTATGGGGTTGCATTGTGTGTTGTTTAATCATTTAGTGAATTGTGTGGGAAAAAAACATTTCACAAATATTTGCAAGGAAGCAGACAGTGTCAAGAAAGTTAGAACAACCCCAAGTGACGATTCAGACAGAGAGGATAGGACCAGCAGGAAACTCACATCGACTTCCACCACTGGAATACAAGCACATCATCTATAATACATCTGCAATATGCCACATAGAGGAGGAATCCATGGGGGGGACAAGCTGTTCGTACATCGTTCTGTTGTTCTTATTCTCTCTCTGAATAAACAGTGGCGACGGAGCGTCGTTACGCTTTTCAACTGTGAGGGTTTTTCAGCAGGTCTATGGATTCTGTGCTTTAATAATTCCTAATTATGCCAAACATGCATTCATGGGGACCAATGACAGGTAGATGACCAGCTCACAGTGGATGACAGCAATAAGTGAATTACTGTTGAATATGTGCTGTATGGTTTTATCAGCAATGCGATTTGAAAAGAACTAAATTGGACGACACGCGGTAACGCTGCATATCCGCTCTGCAGCCTGCGTGAAGGCTTCCTAAATGTAAAATAAGGCCACTAATTCATTCCCAGAAGCTAAAAGAACTTAACTGCAGAGGGACGTATTCAGATCAGTGGAAGTACCAACACCATGCTGTAAAGAATGTAACTATCAGGAGAACGTACTGTTAATAGTAAAAGTACTCAATGAAGCAACATGTCCTATGAATGTCAGTGTTGGGGGTTATGCTTTCTAAAAGGAACGCGCTACAGAAATACATTTAATACTTTTTGTTTTCATTCGTCTGCACCGTGCCATCCCAAAAAACAACACCACTATAATGGGTTGGCTAACCACTGCATGTGAATGCATGAGTGGGCCTGGAACATGGCTCCACAGTGGCTCTTGGATGAGGAGATGATATTCACCGTATAGTTGTCTGTCAGTTATCACATCCTACGCACCAACAATGTCAACATAGTAGCCAAAATAGATCATAAAAAGAAACGGGGCAATGCTGGTCTATCATACGACAGCTGTCTGAGTGCTGATGTGTTCCCAAAATATGGTGAACCAGCAACTCCTGTTCTATGAGGTAAAATGACTGTTTTTGTCAAAGGAGTCTTGTGGCTTAGACGAGAGCATGGATGGAAATAATGTCTTCAGGTCCCCATCAGAAGAGGGTTGTCTGAAGGCAAATCAAAGCAATGAAAATATAGCATACACTTAAAGTGATATTAATCTGTTAGGATTCATAAATACAATTAGCTGCTGCTTTTCTGCCAGAGAAATAAAAACAGCGTAGAGACAACTACAATATTGACCACCACTGGCTTTATGAACTACAATGTTGACTGCGGTCAGTCGGGAAGCCCGGGGGAGACGCCGCCGGTTCGGTCCCCCGGGGGGGCGGAGTCGATACCGCTGCTCGCTCACCAGTTAATCCCCGTCACTCCATTGTTCCAGGTGTAATCAATGGAGCTCACGCTGGCTGCATTTAACTGTGTGTGATGGCTCACTGGCACGACTGACGGGGACACCTCAGTGAAACAGAGCCCTCGTTAATGTTATTAGCTATTGATGACAAGGCTGCTGTGACTAAAGGCGTATCCTGGACACTCTCCTGCACCTGTGTTTGTGACGGACTCACCGCTTTCAATACATCCTTTTAAATTAAGTTAGATCAAATGCATTTCCCACTACCGCCCACCTTTAAAGGGATAGTTCGGATTTGTTGATGTGGAGTTGTATGAGGTACTTCAGTTCAAGTGTACTCTATGTTTAGGATATTTTTACACCTTTCCGTCGGACAGCCCTTTCCAACAGGGAGCCGAAGCCGTTACCTACGCTCGCTTCGAAGCCACTAGACTCCTTTGTCAAAAATAGTAATTTAAGCTTGCAGAACACAGGGTTTGCTGGTCTACTGCTGTCTTGGTTGACAAGTGTGTGCCATTGTGTGACTTTATTCTTTTAAAGGGTTAGTTTGAATAAAGTAACAACATCACACACAAACATAACCAACCAATCGAGGCAGCAGGTCGACCAGCAGCTCTCGTGTTCCGGAAGGTAAAGTTACTGTTTTTGGTCAAAGGCTTTGAAGAGCATCGATGCAAATGTTAAATGGACTTTCCTAGTCTCTTGACTCTTCAAAGTGCTTGTACACTACATGTCATTCATCCATTCTAAGGGCTGTCTGGTGGCAAACTAAAACAATGAAAATACAGCGTAAACTTAAAGTTATACAATATATTGTATTTGTACAATACAATTAGCTGCCACCCTCCCCCTTGTACAATGCTTTGCTCCTGAACTCCAATACATGTGTCTGTGACGACCACCATCTACTGACTGCAGAGAAGTACCTCATAGAACCCCACTTCAAAAATCTGGACTATACCTTTAATATGCACATCAAGATGCACATGCATGTAACTGCACCTACTTTTTAGAGGCAGAGAAGTGATGCAAAGCCGACCCTCTGTGTGCTGAAGTCAATCCAGCAGAAGGCTCAGTCAACCCCACTTCCCATATCTCCTCCTGTCTGTGCATGATCCTCCTTTTGACTGGGCTTCACTGATTGGATGCAAGCTGCACCTCAGCTCAGAGGGAAAAAAAACTGAGCTTCCAGGCTGCTGCATCTATATGATAAAGAACCTGCACGTCTCCAGACACAGAATACAACCTCTGAAAGTAGCACGAACATTTATATTCTCGGCCCCCCCAAAAAAAAGCATTGATAGGAAGATTTGTCATTGAAATGAAAATTCCAAACGTTGTTGGGGGAGTAGCTCCTTCAAGCGAACAGTTACAAGTTAGGGATTTATGTCATGTAAACAGCAAGTAAACAGTGTGAATACAGCGACGGTTGGACTGTTAAAAAGGTATTTCGTAATATCAGCTGTTATCTGGGAGGATACGTGGGTGCTTAACACAGTGTTGAATACATAATTTATGAATTAGTGAAGAAATACAAAAACAAAGACAAGCTGTGGAGGACAAAGATAAAGGGATCGTCCAGACAGTAGCAGTTGTGAAATGCCCCAAACAATGCCAAATAAAGAACTAGAATAAAGAACAGGTTACCACTCCCACAATGCAATGGGATTACAATTAATTTCCATATGGGCCTGTTGCTATAGCTTAGTTGTCCTCTGGACTCTCACAGACACAGTCAGCATATGTCAGCTTTACTATATGTCTTCTGGAATGTGA